>MU915023.1:1877-20539 GCA_036418165.1 Cooperia oncophora
GTTCGCATTCTGGGACAGATTTTCAGCATATTTGATGCTTGGGGTATTTGTCGTCGGTGCTTTGAGCGCTGGCGCTGGAGTTTGTTTCGAGTCACGTATATGCAGTATTCGTATTGAAGGTGTAGGATTACCCCGGCGTCAGGAGTTTAGCAAAATCTGCTTCTGATGAAAAATTCTAATCAAAATCTCAGATTCTTAGGAATGGGTTGGAATCGGTGAGCCGTGCCAAGGAGATCATACTCGCCAACGTTTCTGCTACCATTTGGCCGCGCAGTGAATAATAACAGCAAAGAAGGGGGTAAGGCTGCGTTCATACTTTGCGGCAGCGTCCACTAGCGTTCGAGCGTCCGGCAGCGTCAGCGACTGGGAAAGTATAGATATCGATCTAGCGTCTGCCAGCGTCTGCCAGCGTCCACCAGCGTCTCGAGGGCTAGGGAAGTATAGGTATCAATTTAGCGTCTGCCAGCGTCTACCAGTGTGTGCCAGCGTCACCAGCGTCTACCGGCGTCAAAGAGTATAGAGAGTATGGCTAGATAGGAGAGTAGCAGAAAGCTGATACACTATGGAGAGATAGGAGGGTAGCTGGTACCCTCCAATCGCGTCATATTCCACCAGCTGTCTGCTACCTCCTACTGCGCCATACCCTCCTCTCCCGGACGTTGGCTCGCTGGTGACGCTGTCGTTCGCTTAATCAGTACCTATACTTTCTTAGTCGCTGCCGGATGCTCAAAACGCTAGTGGACGCTGCCTCAAAGTATGAACGCAGCCTAAGCTTTCAGCACTGGTAGCTGTGGGATGCCCGAGACATTCTACTACTACTCAAAACTGAAATAGTTTCTTAAACCTATCTGCCCTCGAATGCGGGGCCAAACAGTGAACAGGACAATGTCTTTATCTACTAAGACAAGTGTGTTATCAAACAGTCGGTTCCAGAATAATGGGAGGCTTGGCTGACTCGACCTTCGTTGTGATCCACTCACTCCCAGCTCTCACCCCTGGTATACTCAAATCTCTGACATGAGGTAGGTGTGGCTGCGTACTTAAATTGAACCTTGCTAGCTTTTCATGAGATATTTTCATATTGCGACAGTTGTAATCATTTCTTTGTATAGTACAGAACAAGATTTCTTTCTTCTGTTTTATGTGCACTGGTATGCCAATCGTTGTTGTGGTTTTTGTTTTCTCACGTGGGCTCATGCCTGCGTCAATAAATAGAATAGAATGACAGATGTCTCAAATTGAAATATTCCACGAGTAGCCCATCCTATGCCATGTTCAAATGCCACGCCTACTCCGTCTTGTGGGTAGGAATGTGAGCGTCATTTTTCTCTTTCGCTGCCATTTCCACTCCAAAGCGAATAATATTTCTGATAGTCCACGCTCTGAGACATGTTCACTGGTCGTGCAATGATTTTATCCCGTTTCACGTCATGCAATACAGCAATACTATGATCAATGTACAGATTATTGTTTTTAACAATGAATTCTTATATATCTTCATGCAGATGCCTGCATTCGCTGCTCGATAGCGGCTGTCGTCTGATGTTGAAAGAATTTCGTGAGATAAATTGATTCCATCAAACTTATAACCAATTTTTCACTGAAAAAGTGTAACATTAGTTACTGTATTTATAAGGTTCTTGAGAGGAAAACTGAAATAAAATCCTTTACCTTGATTTGTGGTGATCATCCAGTTTTGGAAGAAATTCTACGATTTCTGTGGCGAGAAGTTTCGAAAGGTCCAATGTGAGTACTGCTCGAAGGAATTCACTGGCTATGATACCATTTTCAGCTGGAGTGCCAACGGCTGGAGCGTCAGCCACATCGAACCCATCGATGTCAATTGACATTCCGAATCCAATTGTGTTTCTGCAAGAACGTTTACACTTTTTCTGCGAATGACTAGGGTTCTCTAGTCACACAGTAACGTGACTTTTCAAAATGTACTGTTGTAACATTTCGTCACATAGCTGTGCCTTTAAATGTCATCCATGAAAACCGGTTCATAGCAGACTGTGACTATTGTGGCTATGACTAACCTGGTAACCATGTAAAGAGCTTCCTGCATCACCTCAGCGATACCTCGTCGCTCCACCTCATCCATATAGAAAATCCGTACACCAAGACCTTCGAGAAGCTCCTGAAAAGCTTCTTTGAATACCTTTTATAAATTACTTTTACTTTCTGTCTCTGTTTTCTGATAAATACATGTCGTTGAAAGGCAGAGAGCAACTACTGTAATAATGGCATTGAAGAACTAGGACGGAAAGAAAGAATACGGACGCCTATACTGTAAACACAACAAAAAACTTCTCTTCAAAAATTATTAATTTGCAGAAACGGTAACACAAACCTGTTCTCCATTTTCATAACTTCGGATGCCGACCATGCACATATTGTGAGGAAGGATTTTTGGCAAACGGTCACCAATTCGGACCAAATTTTTGTCGCCGTAACCGAGCAAATGGGCTACCGGCATCCCATGGATATTGCCTGATGGTGTTGACGATGGTGTGTGGGCATCCTAAATAGGAAATGTACTTGACTGCGAAGATAAAGAGAGGAACTCGCACCAGGCGCAATAATTACACTACAAGGTGAAAGAGTTATCCTACGAGGATTGACGGCTTAATTGTTCAATGATCTTTTTCCAGTTTTGGGCTAGTACTGGGGCGCCAACGGGCCTGGCAATCTCCACATATTTCTAATACTTAGAGATACTTAGAGATTATCTGACAGTTAAACTAGTACCATATACACGTGATCCGGACCGCAGTCCCAGAGGCTGCCCTACTGTTGCGGCTTGGTAGTGAGTAAAGAGGACACGGCGGTCATCATAAGCCGAAAGATGCCTCAGTGACCTTGCAGCGGAATATACCAGTGGTCCTATGCCTATGATGGCAGGTGTAACGTGTTGGATTCCCTCTGCGTGGGACCGTCCTTTATGTCGTAATTGACTTGTTTCCCTTTTCTCTCAACTTTTGTCTGTGGTATCTCGCCCGAGCAACAGTGTCTCGTTTTTTTCGAGTACTCACCCAGGGCCTTATTCAGAGCGTCATTGACGGTCTCGCCTTGTCTTTTCTCTGCCGGTGAGTCATAAAGCATCTATGATCGTGTCTGAACCCAGAAGCCCTGGAAGTGGTGTAAGTGTGATTGAGGACTGTGTACTTGAAGACAATTCCGCGATCAAGTGTTACGGGTAGTAGGTGCTCAGTCATGAACCAGTAGCCCATAAGTAGCACTTCAAGAAAGAAGCAAAAAAACCCTTTAGAACACTCTGAACAGAGACCCCCTTAGCAGTGGGCGCCTTGGACGAGTTTGTCGGACGTCGGCAAGCCCAATCAGCAGGATTCGACGTGCAACCAGTTCCCGGCAAGAGCACAGGAAATCACCCTACGACGCTCCAGGCAACGCTATGTACACACGCAATTCCGCTTGTAAGCCGTTGTCTTGTAGAGTGAAAGTAATTGTGGTTGCAATAATCACACAACTGTGGCTTTTTTATCTCACCGTTTCGAGTGGCGAAAGTGGTACATTTTCTGCGAATGCGGACAACGATGCCAAATGCACGGAGGTATTTCGCGGACCACTTGATTGCGGTGAGTGTCTTTAGGAGATCGCGGTCTTATTGCAACACATAAAGATGCGGCGTGAGCCACTTACAAGCAGAAAGAACTTACTCGCATCCGATAATATCGCTTTAGTTACTATCCTAATTAGCTCTCAGTGAGTAATGTGATGTACACCCTCGAGCCAAAATCTTCGATTAGTACAGCAACTGCGAAGAAAAGGTGCGGTAGGTGGATTGCCTATGGCGACCAACAGACGCCTCGCACGCATGTTTGGCTTAGGGTGCATGTCTTTTGGCGCAATTATATTGTCACCAACGTGACAAAGCATACCAGGCAAACCGCCTTCCAAGAAGGACAAGGCACTCGAAGCGTTCGAAACTGGTGCATTTCAAGGTTCAGGAGGTGCCCTGGTTGAGAATCATATGTAATGATGCCAACGCTCATCAGGGCAGAAGTCATCAAAGAAGTCACCCAACTGCAGCAGCGGCTGTGTCTCGGGAAGGACTTCTCTCCAGCAGGGTGAAACAACGTCATGCTCCCCCGCACCCTCCCACCGAGACAGCGTGACGTGTTCTTGCATGGCTTGCTAAACGTCAGAGCCCGTATCATTGCACACTCCCACCAAGACAGAGTGACGTGGTGCAGCTTCCCTGAAGAGCTGCATCTCTCCAGGCACATGGCGTTTGCAGGACCTACTTAGCAAATGATAACATTCTAAAGAAAGCAAACTATTGTCATTCGTTTCTTCTGCTTTAATGATATCGTTAAAGGAAGTGTAAAAATGCGAAAGCCATTATCTGGGAGTATCTACGCCTACAGTAAGACGTTATTGATAAGGGAACTGCAAAAAGCAATCAGATACGAAGGAAAAGAGCGAGTTTTCGATCATTGCGCACTTTAAAAATCATCAGCCTACCATGTGCGCGTCAATCCAGATTAGGCCGAGATCTCCGTATGGTCGTATTGCTGACGCCACGCCACTCCACGTTCCCATTGCACAACTGTGATCTCCTCCCAGTACCAGAAGGTCCTCCTTGTTCTCGACGGCCTTTCCTTGTGTGAAAAGCTAGCTCTCGGCAGGTCTGAAAATAGTTTGTCTGACATGGAAAGGTTGAGTCAACGAAAAGAACTAATTAGAATCATGTAACATTAGTTTTGGGTAAACTTTTCAGGATTGAGCTCCAGCACCACAAGAGTCCCCTACAAAAAACTGATCACTTCATAAAGTTGAAACAGTTATACCCAAAAAAACCGTCCCTTGAACTAGGCGGTGGATGTTTCCCAAAAAAAGACCGTCTCTCATAATAGTATATGCCCCTTCAGTCTTCCATGAGTGCGCCTGTTCTACAGTTGCGCAGTATACTTGTCCATAGATAATAGCCCCTTCTGTTCTTCTACCGTATGCTAGTTCAGCCAGCCAAGAGCGATACGGCTGGGTTGGAAGGATATAGTGTAGAGGAACACACCCCCATACATACCTGTGTAACGCCTGGAAGTGCTGCGAACTGCCGTCCTGTCTCGACTTCTTGAATCAGATTCTTCCAGTGAATAGGAACTCGCAGTTCTGAGAGAAACTTTGAGTTACGTAGAACATTCACAGCATGCTCACAGCCGAGATGCCTGGAAAAGTTTGAACTCAACTTCATGTGTGGTAACAGAGGGTACACTGTTACTCACCTTCCGCCTGCACCATTTGCGCAGCCAATAGCAGTAATAACTTGTCCTAGCCTTAGAGACCTCTTCATAGTGTGATTGTTATGCCTAGAATGCGAGTAATGTAAGAGATCTATGTAAGGGTCGAGAGATGCGAAAATATGAACGAGTTCGAGTTACGGTATATGTATGAATGAATGACATTCGCCGATCACGTTATCGTCCAGCCCCCACGTGGTCACGCCTACACAAGGGGCTATCCTCGATCTAGAAAGTGTCGACGACAGCAGCGCCTTCCCATTGCATGTCGACGAAATGAGCCGTCTGCGATCACGTCGTGTGGACCGTCAAGGACAATTTATCAGAAAAACGGCAACATCAAAAATCATTCTCATCAAGAAACTGTTTACGGAGAATCCGTTACTTCTTTTCGCTTAGTTTCCATTACTTTTCAGATACAGTCGCTCCTCTATGCGTGATAATTCATTCATAGAACAACTGCTCTGCTAAGACAGAAACTGGTAACCAAACCTGAACGCGGCCCCATCTTGTAAAGTACACTTTGCGCTACTTAGGCGGGGCAGTTCATTGTGCAGTGGTTGGGCAGGCAAACCAATTCAGCCCAGCTAAAATATGAGTGCGGGCAAAAAGAATATCACAAAAAAAAACACTAGACGATGTCAAATTATGGCCTATACCAGAGCTCAGCGGAAAATGGACAACCGGCCTGGTATAGAAGCACCATATACAATTTACTTACTCCTCAGATAAAATTGTATTCACATAGTACCACGAAATATGATGTATGCAAAGGATACACGGTTGCAATGAATTACTATATGCAACTTATTTGCTATGTTTATTTTATTCTATTTATTTATTTATCTGAATGCACTCGCTGGTAACTCTGGGAAGTCATGATTGTAAAAACAAAAAATGAAATAACAAATCCATAAAAAGACGACCATTCCATGCTGTTGTACTATTAAATATTAGTAATAGCAATTTTTGTAATATTTGTAATAATGATATACAACGATAATATATTATTATATTACTATTATTATTATTATTATTATTATTATTGTTACTATTATTACTATTATTATTAGCATATGGTAGTTACATTTATATGTGTTAGTAGCACTGTTTCAGACGAATGGCTATAATATTTTCCATTAGCAACAAAATTTATATAATTGATTCAAATTAAATTTTTTATTGATAATTTTTTTGCTTCATAATTCACTGTTCCTGTTCCCCTTGAGTGAAAATCAAGGGGAATAGTGAATTGTTGAGGCAGAAAATAATCAATAAAACTCCATGAAAAAGGCGATTATTTCATGTCTCTTTTATTGATGAATATTATAATTTCAGGATTCAAGGTGAATAAGATCAACATTTCATCAAAACAAATCTTAGAATTTAATGCACTACCTATTTTATGTATATACGTAGTGAGTTGAAACGGACAGTGAATTAAGTGAGACTACAATCTTACTGGGCTATCCTAAAGGTCAGTGTAAGCAAATGTACTGGGAATTCCATGTGGACGAAGAAACCTTTGAAATGGAGAAACGTAAGCTTGCAAGGGCTGCAGGTTCAGTTGAAGCGTTTCTCTGCCACGGCCTTCTGGTGTCCCAACAACAGGAGGAGGTCAGTCGGAAAGAAGGTAAAGTCAACACAAGCACCAGACCACAGAGCAATGGCGCAATAGAAGAATCGAGAACGCTCAAAAATGTTTGTACCGCTAACCGATTAGGCACTTATTTAGCTTGCTACTTATCTCTTTCCGCTCAAGACCGCTCTTCCTGTAGATCCCTTTTTCCAGTTTGAGCGCCGGGGGAAGGCCTTTCTATATCCAAACTCCAGCAGTTTTGTTCAAGCGCTCGGTTGCAGCTGAGAATACGGGAAAATACATGGAAGCATTTGCGCACATACCTTGGTTTTTCTGCCTCTTGTTTTCCTGAGGCCCTGTATCTTCCCTATATTAAGTTATTTTGCTTATATCACGGTGCGCCAATGGCCGAAGGAAATAAAATGACACAGCCACCAGTTTTGTGGCCTACATGCCCGCTTATTCTTCAATGAGTAATGATTGCAGTAAGTAGGGTCGCATTAAAGACAGCGCCCGCGATGGACTTTGGCAGGTCTCAGGGGTCAAATTTGTTAGAACAGGTGGCCAATGAAGCACTAATCAAAAAAGTAGGAAAAAGGTGTGGAAGAGCGTGAAATAAGACCCTACGAAATTTAAGGCATGTGGACGAGTTTCGCAGACCTTTGGTGAGTTCTCCAATACACGTCGCCGGCTCGGAACTCCAGAAACTTAGCGTTTATCAATGCCAGCAAGCACTGATAACTGTTAACCAGTCGGGGCGGGATTAACAGGGAAGGAGGCGTCAGCTCAGCCTTGTTGACTCCGCCCTCGTCAATCAATACATTTCGAGCCGCAAGAGTGGGATATCCGCTATGGTTGCGAACTCCGCGTTCGTTTTCATTGGAGGGTTTTTCACTTTGGTTGATCGCGGACGCTGCCTTTAAATCAGGACTGAGTACGGCACAGAGATTTTCAATGGACGCGTCAAAATTAAAACCTAAGTTGAATAATTTGGGATCGGCTCAATTTTAACAGAAGGTTTATTGGTTTTACACGTTAACAGGCAATGGTTTATTGAATGCTATATTCTTTTCTGATAACATTATTGAAAGGAAGAGGTGGTATACTGGCAACTGGCACGCGCACGTCTGGGAATCAAATCCTGGATCGACTCCCGCCCAGGCCAACCAAGCCTTCTACCCTCCGGGGACGGTGAATTGGTACCAGATTCGTCTGGGAGGATAAACACTGACTTGTACATCGGCTGGCCACCGCAAGTCATTGTATAGGCCACATCGCATTCAATAAGCCACTACGATTCTGAATGGAAGTAGAATGCGTGCCGCATCCCACAAAGGATTGATCAACGGCGAAGACTTTATAATTCAAACTCTTAGCATGATTGAAAAGTGATGGGCTACATATTGGTGATATTTGATCTTCAAGTAGCTCTTCAGTTGTGAAGGCAGTTGAGTGTGACCGTACGGAAATGACTGTTTCGCAACTTGTCCCTTGCGTTACCAATGATATGGCAATGTCATTCCTGCGCGGTTCACGAACTAGTCGTTTCTATGTTTAGAATTGCGATAATGATGTATCAATCCATTAATCATTCACCACTTGTACGTCATACTCGCTCTCTCTGAACTTTCGATATTCGGCTACAGTAATCTCTCAAATATTGACGGCATAATTAACGGTATAGAACGAGCAGAACAATGAGAGAGTTAAGTAAGAAATTTAGACATGAATTCGTTAAACCAATATTTGAAACGGTTTAGATGTTAGAACAGCGTTTTGTCACATGCATTATATAATGTAGGCGTCATATTTGAAATTCTATAGAATCATTGTCTCTCGATCGATCGGGTCTTTCGGGCTTTTTCGAAATAAAGTTTTTTGTGTATCACATTGTCATTGAACGTTCAAACCGCCATGGCAACAGAATATTCAGACAGAATCCGTTGGGCTCATCGCTATTCTGGAGAATGAGATTTGAGGATTGAGAGGCGATTGATTTTTTCACTTTTTGAATTTTTTGTGGCGGATTTGGGAAGATCTAGAAGTTTACTTCTTTGAAAATCCATTCAAGAAGGTCAGGTTTGTGAAAGAAAAAAAAATCAAAAAAGGTTATTACCTTCAGACGGTCCACCACATTCACCTTCAATGTTAAATAGCCGAGTTATTTTAATATTATGTTAATACTGTTGCTAATATTTGATTTGCAAATCACAACTGCAGTTGTAACTGTGCCAGCAGAGAACTCAGTAAGCTAACAGTTAATCATTGTTACAAGAACGAGTTCCTTCCTAAATTGCTCCCAATACACTTTCTCTAGTGAGGACGTTAACTAGCGTCTGATTGTATTCGGACAAACCCAGCATGAACCCTGTTACAAATTTTGTCCAGCGCTTTCAGTACGTTATGTACTGCTCGTTCATGTGCTCTTGTGTCTTGTCTTATTTATTCCTCTAAGGCCTCGTAGCTCAGACCGTCACATTCAGAAAGGAAGATCCATAACCGGGAGATTCCAAAAATTCTGAGCTGGGGCTATTCAAAATAAGGATTTGAGAGTACAAGTTTGCGGTCGAGTAATGACCTTCAGAATTTATGGACCCAAAAAAGGGGATGCCACGCAAGCATCTTGTTTAGTTTTCATCTGAAAAAAGGAAACTATTCTACTTCTATGAACCGCTCCCCCTTTTGTAATGGTAAAGATAAATTCAATCAATTTCAGTCATTTGGTAAAGATCTAGAAAAGGCAGCTTATCGCTATTATTGTTCGAGCCATTCGAATTGCAATTTGATACGGAATAATTCAAATAGAGTTAATTGCTTTATCGGCTTCCTGGAAACCAGATTAGTTAGAAGTTTCCAGAATTGTTCTCGGGTATCTCTCCTTGATCTTTTGAAAGCAACTAACGCGTGCACGACTTCCACAACACACAAGATCGGCCAAGTAGTGCACGACTCTGTGTACAGTGCCGCATATCCTTTCAACGAATACCGGTGGGTGGGCTACATAAGACCAAAAATCAAACATCCAACGGGTCATCCACGCGGCCCTTCGCGTGGGCTAATTATCCGGGGGAATACCCCACCACACGAGACATCCCGACACCTGCTGTTGCGGCCCCGGTGATTCCCACACAATTATAGGGGCCAAAAATGGTCTGGTCAAGGTGTCCCTCTGCTGGATTAGGCAGTACTGTAATGGTGACCTTGAAATGATCTCTGATCTGAACAGCTGGTCATGGTTCAGTCGAATTTCAAGTTGAACCTTTGATGTTTCATGTTTATAGGTTACTATACTTGCCACACTTTAGTAATATGACATTCGTAAATTTTAGTTCAACCAATGAACATGCACTTGAAACATACTAGGGTCTGCGGCTCAGTCTTTCGTTACAAGTTATTTCATTTTAGCGAAGTGAAGCCTAAGGAGAGGGCACGTTTGAAACTATGGGAGTAGCTCAGGCAGTAGGAACAGTTCTGAACCCCTCGCTCGTGTTCTCAAGATCTTTCAGAGTTGCTCTGTAATCACCCCTAACTCAGAAACTAGTAAGATAAGAGGTTTTTACTTCTGACGACGTTTCACGACGTGACTGCTATCCATCAGAAACAGCTACTGGTCTAATTAAATGGCCTGGTACAACAATACCATTCGCGAAAGCCGTACATATATTTTTGCCGGACCTCAATAGAGTCAGTCACCAGCTGAGCTAATGCTCTTACCGATCAATTGTGGAGATCACCTATGATTTATTTAGTTTTTTCAATTTTTATCACGTACTATTTATTATTCTATATTTTCTCTATTTTCTCTTTTATATACTATATTCTATTATATTATATACATTCTACATTATTTTTATTCGGCTTTTTCTTCATACTTAGTCTCGGGCAGTATTTAATGCCCTCTGCTTGGGAAGTTTATAAGTTGTAGTTGGACTTATTTAGTGATGCTATTTAATTCTGTATAACAGCTCCAACATTTGTTTATAACAGTGGGTGTGCAGAACTTTTCTAGAACCTATTTATTAATTTTCTTACCCTGTAAATCTAGGGGGGGGGAGTATTCGAACTGTTTATTCAAATCGACTCATTTTATGAATGTCATTTTCCAGGTCCGGCAACTTCCAAATAGTGTCATGTCTTTCATTCTTTCATTTACTTAATTGCTTGTTTGTTCTCGTTATCTTTCAGTTCTGATAAGGACCTCGCCTGCACTTTCACGTTTTTAATCAAGTTTTTGCAGATTCAACATGGTCTGATTTGTGATTTGCGTGAAATCAATGATGGTTTGCTATTTCGATAACTGAGGCTGCAAATTTTGTGGAAGGGTATCCTCTCAGGAACTAGTTACTGGTTCTCAACTTGAGAATAATATTTCTTGCTGCTTCTCGAAACGTGGGCCCTGGCGATGGTTGCTTTGAGTGGGGTTCACTCTGGCCACCCAGGATGCATTATCTTTGGGGATTCCCTGACGAGCAGGGCTTGTACAATTGGGAATCCTCACCGAAGGAAGTCGTGCTTGATCGCTGAAGGAAGGAAGTTCGTGTTTTCCTCTGAGAATAATGTATAATTGTGACGCCTTGATTTTTTTCCTGCTTAAGTATGCGTTTCATACCCCCACCACCTCCACCTCCCCCATCTTTTGCTCGACAGCGGTTTTTTGGGGAGAGAACTGGAGAACTACGAAAAAGCTGTGGAAAAGTGATATGAAGTTGGACAGATTTAGGGCAATGCTAGGAATAGCATGGAGGATGGAATCCCCAAAGGAGGAAATTTTGAGGGGGACTCGCTTTTGTGCAAAAAAAGTTTCCCAAGGTAAGAACGAGCCCTGTCGACGAGATATGTGAATGTGGAGGGACTTGTAATTACTTATTCCGTTTTCAAAGGTGCCTCGTGCACCCTTATCCCCCTCTTCACGGTGCGAGTGATATTCGGTCGGGTGTGTTTAAGGGTGATCGTACTTTTAAGGAAACATTTCCTTATTCGTGATGAACAGTACCCTGAGGGACTTCATCACTGATTGCTTCCACTCTTCACAAATAAGGCGGATATTAGTGAGCACTTGCGACTGATCAAATTTCAGTGTCTCCTAGAAAGCTACAACTGATCATCGATTATTCGATTGTGACTCGAGGTGCGTACCAATTGCTTTCATCGAGAACGTGTTTGAGCTCAAACTGAGAATTGGGATACTTCCGAAATTGGGTTCTTTTCTGCCATATGTTCCCTCGATCCAAGCCAATAACATGATTTTAATAAATGCTCTACCTTCATTTTCTTTTTTTTCATTTTTTTTTCTGATTTCTTTCGATAAGTGGAACTAGAACTGGTGCGGGAGAGCTAGTTTTTGTGTGTCGCCATGCTTCTGACCTGCATTGGCTTATTGTGAAATGAAGTCAAACAATTCGCATTGCACGAATATCGATCATGAAATCAACCAATTTGCATTGCACGAATATCTCGATCCAGCACTTTGCTGCGAAGAGAAGGGCACGTATTTCTCATCGACAGTGCCTTCGTCGAACTTTCGTCTTCTACTTCGCCTCAGGATATTTGTCAACCGCGAGGCCTCCGTCCTTTTTTCTTCCTTCTCTGATTCTCTTCGTTCCTTCTTTTCCTTCTCTTCACTCCTAGGCCAGCTGTACGGATGAGACAATCCCTCTAGAAATTGCTAGCCAGAGCAGGTCCGAATGCTGACAGAAGTTCCTGGTAACCATCTACGCATGTGATGCCGTCACTTTTCGTTATTCTAAGGATGAACTGCTATTTTTTACAGGAGATGTCTAATATCACTCTCTCATGTTTCTGGAATACGAGTTCTAAAACTGTCGATTAATCGAATTCTGAAGTGTTCTTTCTTCCTAGAATCAGTAACTATTGAAGTAGAACCAGTCACGTGTCACGACACTCCTCGAGTTGGGACTTCTGCCTTCGCGGACAGTCCTGATTGATACAGACCTTTTTTTCACACCTTTTGATTCGTTCTTTGTTGTCCATTGATAATCGTTTATCTCAGATTTAAGTAGATTTTTCGCAACTTCCCATCCTGTAAATCAGAATATCGCCTATAAGGGATATTGTTTCACTCAAATTTCTTAATTATTAGGTTGTCCGGAAAGGAATGCGCGTTCGAGCTTAAAAAATTTTTTATTATAAAAACGAAATTAAACAAGATAAATTCAAAAGACAATCTCCATTAGTATCAATGACTTGTTGTCAACATTTATGCAAAAAATGATTCCTCTTCTGAAGAACTCGACCGGCTGCGACTCAAAGAAGTTGGACACCCAGAGTTGGACCTTTTTCGCGGTTTGTGAATTTTCTCTCGGCCAGGGAGTTCTGCATCGACCGGAACAGATGGTAATCGATGCCTTGATCTGTGTGGCGGATGAGGCAGGACTTTCCAGCCCAATTCCTCAATTTTTTTCTAGAGTGATTTTCGCCACATGTGGATGAGCGTTGTCGTGGATAAATTTTGTCGACGTCGTTTCGACACTTTGAAGACGCAGTGCTGGATCCATGCGGTTCAATTGGTGTTTGCAGATGTCCGCCGTAACCGTCTGACCCGATTCCGGAACTTCAAAGTACATCAAACCTTTGCTATTCCACCAAACACGGAGCATCACCTTTTTGCCGCGTATATCAGGTTTCGGAGTCCGTTTTGGAGTCACTGGAGTCTAACCACTGTCTTTTCTCGTTGCGTTTTATCGAAGCAGACCCTTTCCTCATTTGATGTAATAATAGAGTCGAAAAAACCGCTGTTCTTGGAGCGACGAAGAAGAATTCCGGCCATTGCCACTCGTGTTGCCTTGTTTGCGTCGCTCAGCTGGTGCGCACCTTTCTAATAGACAAAACTGTCTCCAAAAATCTTCTATAGTAGGAGAGAAAAAATGGACAAGTTCAAAAAATTCAACGCGCATTCCTTTCCGGACAACCTAAACTGGGGAATCGGATGACGGTCAAGACAACCGCAATGTGCCGCGGTTTTCTTGTCTAACATTACTGGCGACAGGCCGCCTTTTCGCTGTGTCGTGCCGCGGGACCAAAGCTTAGTTTTTCCCTATTTCGTTAAGAATGCGCATTAAACGCTTAGCGGCGTTGTATACGCCACAAACAAAATTGGAGAATTGCGTTCAGAATTTACTTGCAGAAGCCTATGTAAGGCTTCGATGGCTTTTTGTTTTACTTTCAGGATTAAATCCTGCAAATTCATGGAATAACTTCCGCCTCATTCAACCGTGGAAGCGTGGGAACAAAAAGGTCGCACAAAAAGGAATATTTTTTGCCGTCCAGAGGCTGCGTAAATTGGATAAATCGATCAAGATCTGGCTATTGTGCAAAGTTACACTTATCACATTACGTTAGTCTGCATGGGAGCTTCAGTTTTAATTATATCCTAAAAATTAGCTTTTTTTCGCTAGCGAAATCACTTCGTTTGTCTTCTCGGGTTGAAATACTCTCAATGACACAGTTGCACAGTCACAAGCTACTGTATATTCTACAATGCCTTCATGGACAATATGCAGCTGTTGAAAATTCGAAACGTCTTCAAATTGGTTTTTTACCCATGCCGCATCCCAGCAGTGGGACGCAATGTCCCACGGCGGCAAAAAAGGTGCGTCCCAGCAGTGGGACGCAATGTCGCCAACGTGTTAAAGGCCGTTGACACGAGATTTGGTTTTCGGTCTAAATCGATAGTAGGGCGCACATATGTGGGAAAATGGTGAAAGAAATCGGCCAAATCCTACAAGAAAAAGAGCTCCGTTCTCAACGATTCAAAATCGATCTTGGACGAGTTTCCTGTGGGCATCTTGCCAGTACCCGCTACCGAAGGTACGGCTGCATACTTGTACTCATATTGTCCTATGGCATCAGAGTCGGCTTCATACCAATCCATTTCGCTTCATAATTTACCTAGCAAATGAAGCAGTACGAGCGTCAGAAACGGTCGTCCATTTGTGGGCGGGCAGGCGTTCGGGTCGGCATGTTGTAGCTTGATAGCCCTTATAAGCGGCAACCTCCTGCGGAAAGCGCCCTATGCAGCTGGCCTGCTTAGGTCGCGGAATTTCGTCCTACGAGGCGTATTAATCCTACTCGCCTTGTAGGTTTTATCGTGCCATCTGCCTTTAATGTGCATCATCCTGTTGATTGGAGCACCGGATTCGCGAGTTTGTAGATACTTATAGCTGTTTTTGGCTGCACATTGTTTACTGTCACCATCTACGACCCAGAAACATCGTCTTTGCGCAGTGATGGGCGTCGTGCGCGACGTCGCGACGCCCGCCAGCGCGGCGGGTTACGATTGTCTTGCCTCCTCAGAAGTTCCCTTCCTATTACAAACGCTTTCTATGCAATTCATTCGAATAGGCTTGTTTTGTGTGTATTCTGTGTTCAATAGTTGGTTACCAAGCCGCTGTAGCAGCGCACTTTGAGTGCATTGAATGAATAAATCAATAAAAAATTTTCGGAAAAGCCTGAATTGCGGTACTGAGTGATTAAACAGTTTTGAAGAGAAGACTTCAACAGTCTTGGAAGGCTCCATCAGGACTACACACTGACAGAAATAGTAATGCCAAGATTAAAAGAAAGTAGCACGTGGGTTAACTGCTTGTTAATTGTTTTGTATTATGAACTACAAACCGTGTTTTCGTGAAAAGTGGGCATGATGTCATTGTAATGAACTGATGGTTCCAGTCATAACAGTATCACACCACTAAGGTCACGTTCCAAGAGATGTTCAAGGCAATTTTAGAAGATGGACGCAAACGCCTTTGATCTTTGGTTGAATGAACGATCGACGGGACAAGGCAATGAAGGGACGAAAGAAGAGAGAAGAATTATCGCCGCGTTCACGCCTAATCACTCATAAGAAGCGATTTCGAAAATCGCTACCCAACAGAGAAAAAAGAGTCAAGAAAAGACAGAGAAAGGAAGGAAGCAGGACCTCGTCATATTTGACACACGGTGAAGCTCAGCATGGTGGTATAACAGTAGGTAGTCCGACAAAGAAAAGGTATTTTGTTCCAGTGTGTTCAGACACAGAGCACGTCATAGTTTGGGAATTTTTTTTTCGCTACGTACGACCCCCGTCCTCCATAAAATGCTTGATGCACCCTCCCTCCCCCTAGTTCCCTCCTCTGACATGATCGAGCTGTCGTGGTGGGGGGACGTGATATAGACTCTAGAGAAACGGGAAATACTCGAGGAAAACACAACCGCTCATCCTTCCCTACCTTACCTACCGCTTTCCTAGATTTTTTCCAACTTCTACCACTTTCTCCGATTTTTCTGGAGTTTCCTGAAAATTTTCCTACTCTACTTTTCTCCAAAATTTTGCTGTCGAGCAGGGGAAGGGGGTTCATAGCAAATATGAAACAGGAAAAATGCGAAAAGTGAACACCGAGGGGATTTTTTCCCAACTCCTTAAATTTCTCTCAAAGTCGAATACGACCCTCCCCTCCCCAACAACAAGCAAATACGCCACCCCCCCGTTGGGGAATCCCCAACGATCATGTGTCCTGGTTCAAGCGAAGGATTAGGAGGTTGCTATCGAAAGTTCTGTATGGATGGAACTAGGGTACAGTATCGTGGCGGAGAAATTAAATGGAGGTGTCAGCATACCCCCACCCCCAGCCAAAAGCCAGCCTCTCAGCTTTTGGAAGGTACGACCCTTCCAAAAGTGTCCTGCTCTGGTACGGTCGCTTCCAGAATTCCGCGGTCGAGAGGGGAGAGGAAGGGGGAGGGTAGAGACTTCTGATTGTCTATCAGAATAGTAGATTTGCGCTGCACCCTACCGACAAGGACGCTATATAGCGCGCGGAAGGGGCAACAATCGAAAAAAAACTATCCAAGGCCAAATGCAAATCCCGTTAGGGATTCCAAAACTGCACGACGTGCCCTGTGCGAAGGCCAGCCGATAGCTGTCTGTATTTTTATCCTACGGATTTGGGTGTGCTAAGACCATCCCGCACGTGCGGTGGCTAGATTTGTTGGAGCATGACACGATCCCAGATGCTACTCGAATCGTGCTCAGAGTAAGCTGCACCACTTGCCACTGCACTACCACTGCCCGACATTCTTTGAAGAAAAGTAAGTTAGGATTCCCGCTGTTTCCATACTCTGCCATTGATTTAGCTGTCTTTCTTGCGCTTCCCGATGTTTGCACCACCTGCACCCAGCACTTAATGATGAATGATGCACAAGAATTATTCCCTATTGTTTGCACTATTTTTTCTGCACCGTCTCTCCCACGTGACGGGGGAACCCAACAATATGCTCGCGCGATGCGAATGTCATATAAATAGTTGTAACGGTATCTGATCTGTCGTTTGGGAGACAACAGGGGTAAGTGAGTCAACACATCAACATGACCCCTCAAACAAATTTCAAGTGTTTTGTGTCGGAGATCTGGAGTTCATGAAAACCAAATTGCCTCGATCAGTCCAACCCAAGCCTTCCATCGCTTTTTGGACCAGAAAGCTACTAACCGGTATTCCACTCTGCGAAGAATAAAGGAAACTGACGTCGTCGAATGTACGTAGAATGGGTGTCGCTTCCCAAAAGGTATTGATCAAAGGCGGAAGCTTCATTCTCCTGTCCTTTGAAAAGCAGACTGCGCGATGAGCCAGCGAAGAGTTCGTAGGAGTCGTGGTTGAGAAACAGAACTGCACTGCTACTTGACTTGCTCGTTTAAGAAAAAAGAAAGGAAACTCGGAAGGCCTCATATAATTGCCTACTGCTGCCAGACGCCTCGTAAGACAAGTAATCAATGCGGGCATCGGAGGAGAGAGCCTTAGGAGAATAACACGTGAAGAGAGCATGCAAACGAAGGAGAGCGTGAACAAGACAACCATAAATTTGGGCGGAGTTACTTGAGCACTTGCGCCCTACCGCCCTACCTTGCCACTTTCGACGTTGAATATGAACAACGGTCGTCACCACACGGCTCTGCTTCATGTTGAAAACACCTCTCGTTGGATGCCATTAGACAAGAATGAATGCAGAGATGAACACAAAAGCTAAGGGTTCGGATGCTAAATGAGATCCGGCAAATTACAGTGGTAAAGCGTCGTGAAGTAGTACCATAAAGCGTGATGAGTTAGTACCATCTTGTTCGCTGCGGCATCATTTCGTTTTTTCTTTTTTGCTGTCTTCGGCAAGCGACACGACTATGCCATGCTGCTCGTATCACTCGTTTTCCAACCAGGGCACGCCATCATTGTGATGATCAAAACAGGAAGGGGGGGGGTCGTATTTGAACTCGAGGGCGATACCCAGATGTCGTCCAGCTTAAATGATGAAAGACTTATCCATGTGAAGAACCCCTGAAGAGACCCTCGAGTTCAGCGCAAAAGGGGGAAGGGATGACAGGGAATACGATGGCCGCCCACAACGACGTCATGATTAATAAACAGAGATGAAAATACACTTCCGGACCTTTCTATCGCAGAAGCACATCTACTTGCACGGAGGAAGCCCTTTCTAGAAGTTGCACCTTCCCAATACCTCTGCGTGAAAGCGCTATGCATGGCGCATTGCAGAGGTGATGCCAATTGGCGCCCAATGAACTATTTCCTGATATCCTTGGCGAAAACATGCGTTTTAGAAGCATACCAAAGTCTTTAAGCCAACTGGAGGTTTTATGGCGTCGGAGGGGTTGGTTTTTCGTGTCGTAGGGCAGGGATTACGTTATGATCACAACGTGGGTTTTTCCGAATAGCACTCCTAGGGATAAAATGCAAGCCTTGCTGGCAAGTAGAGAGCTTCGGAATTCTGGCACTGTTTTACTTTTTACGAAAGGCCCTGTATGAAGCTTGCCACGGCTA
>MU915024.1:0-18661 GCA_036418165.1 Cooperia oncophora
CCGTAGGCATCTTGCCAATCACCGCTACCGAAGATACGGCTGCATATGTGTACCCATGTATGCATGCAGCATCACGGCCGCTTCATACCAATCCCTTCGCTTCATAATTTGCTTAGCAAATGAATGAATACGAGCGTCAGGAACGGTCGTCCATTTGTGGGCGGGCGGGCGTTTGTTTGGACGTAAAGTTGTGGCTTGATAGGGCCCTTATAAGGGCACCTTCCTCGGGGAAACCGCTATGCAGCGCCTGCCCAGGGTCGCGGAATTCTATCCTGCCAGGAGTATTGATCCTAGTCGTCTTGGGGATTTATCGTGCCAACTGCCTTTAATCGCCAGCTCTCTTGATGACCATCTGTGTGGTCGGTACCGAGCACTTTATTCCCCTTGATCGAACTTGGCAGTTCCCGCAGGTCTATCAAAGCAACCATCGCCAATTTAGGCTGCGAGTCTGCGGTATTGACTCTTCCGATACCCCCGAATACCGAAAACCTATTGTGGAAACACCGGCCAACCAAAAATAAACACCGACTTTCGAGTGCGAATGAACTGGATGAGGGGCGCTGCTGTTGTGGCGACGGTTCAAGTTGGCTTTGTCGTCATTCTCTATATAAACCCCCAAACCACTCGAAACTTCTCCCAATGACTCTTCTAGTACAGGTGACCGTACTGGCTGTTTTTATGGCTGCAACAAAGTCATTCCTTCTCGGCTGCGGAATGGGTATAGGTACGTTGGAAAAGGAAGTTTTGCTGTGAATTACTGTTTCAGATATCGTTTTTTACAGTTTGCCCTTTCTATGTTCCTTACGTTTGTGCTTTTGTTGGTTCTATTAGGTTGAAAAGTCCTGCGACACTTTGACCAAATTTTTCGAACTAAATTTCTGGTCAGTAAAGGACATCTCCAATCTACAAGGTAACCGCAGTTGATGACTAGGACTAGTGCCTTTCTTTTGCACAGCTTCTCATTTCCATTCTCATAGAACTACGGCAACTATGATAAAAAGAAGAGGTGGACCTCATCTCGAGTTGAGGTCGATTTTCGGAATTTTTGCTTTCTAAAGGATGCGATAGGGACCAAAGGAGGCGATAATTAGAGGCTGCTAACTTTGTTAAATAACCTGGGTACGGTAGCATTCTTCCGATCGAAATCCATGATCTTTTGGCGTAGCCTGATCCCCAGCAATGGTCTCGGCATTGCGAGTAGTAAGAGAAAAAAATGAGTATTTCTGAATGAATTCAAGCGTGACGTCATCCATATTTTGAAGTCGATTAAGGTGGACTGTGGTCCTTACAACGGTGCTGGTATCCAGTGATACCGCTTGGAAGTCCCACCAATAACACACTGAAATCTTTATCCCATGCACATCTTCTCTTTGGCTAAGCAATCTACTTTTCTGTTCGAGAGATCCTGCAAGGGACATGTGCATGATGTACGCAAGGACTCCACCACTCGCTACCAACACAACATCTCACAAACAGTTCCACGCTTCGTACAAGGCGAAAAGAAAAACTCCAGTCACGCGTACATTCGTCATGACTTGATCAAGACGGCGTTCAACTCACTCCTTCATAAAAAAAAAATTTCCGATAACGGATGACTGCGGAGATGCATGGCAGTTGCTTCAATCAAGAGGAGCCTAGAGGTCGCCAACTTTACCGTGCGCTGCGCCTCAGAAGCTTGAGCTGAATCATTCTGTGCTGATGGGCGACCTATACATTGCCCAACTACGAGTTAAATAAGTCCAGCTTAGAAGCGCTGATGCAAAAGCTACCCTCTGCCATGGCAAGCGATATCCTTCCTCAAGACAACGTAGGTGTCAGCTTCCTCGACTACGGCGGAGTGGCCCTAGAGGAACTCATAATATCCGTACTCGTCGTAGAAGCTGGCCTCGCATCTCTGGGGGACTTTTTAAGCTTTGAAAACTTCCTCAAAGTCATGATATACCCATGTGCAGAAACCCCAGAGGACACTCTCCACTAATCAGGGATAAAAACATCCAAAATGATTTTTGGTCTTTTTCTAGAACAATTTAATCAAAGTGTCGCAGGACTTTTCGACCAACTTTATACTAAGAACTGACCAGTTGTACGCGTTGTAAGTTCCTATGACTTCCTTTTGTCCTGAAGGCGAATAAAGAAAGGAGGAAAGCGCGGAGAACTTCTGCCTTACTATTTTTAGTAGTAGCAGATACTCCTCGCTGCCTGGACTTTCCTGGGCGCAACCAAATCGCGACATTCCGGGGCCAATTTGAAGGAGACACCTTTGAAAAAATGACTTTGTTTGTAATAGCCGCAGTTAACACAATAAGTTCATTGCTAGCCTGTGCCTTCAATGGACTTAGGAAAAGTGGTTCTCGCAGAAGAATAAAAGAGCTTATTAAGGAATGGGATGCGGTTTTGGTGGACTCGGAATGTTTGGAGGATACGGCGGCATGGGTGGCTACGGCATGGGCGGATACGGCGGATACGGCGGATATGGCGGATATGGTATGGGCTATGGCCTGGGAGGCATAGGATATGGCGGCACTTCGGGTGGATCGGGTCAAGCTTATATTTTAATGAGGATTGTCTCAAAAAATTGATCGTGACAAATACTGAAAGTTAAGCAATAGAGAGAAACCCTTAGAAGCTTATTTCAATAAATTGAAGGGCACAAAACTCCTGGATTGTTCAGGGTTTTGAATTGTTCAAGTTATTTGCACTCTGAATATTTCATTGCTTAATATCCTTCCATGGGTTCTGAAATCGACCTAACATTGCGTACTGCACCACCTATTCATGGTTATTGTCAACACAACCAGGATATTATATAGTGATCCACTAAAAGGGACTGGCCTCGCGTTCGGTCTCTACCTTGTCTTATTATAGCCTTCTATGGCTGTTCATTCAAAATTCCACTTTTTAATTCGTTTTCTAAATTTCTTATAATTTATAGCTCGTTTTCATGATGCTTTCATGAACATACACAATCTCAGAGGTTGCCCTCTTTTTAAACTGTCTTTAGCGTTTTATCCGCTCGCTCCTTCACTGGGAAGTCACTTGGAATCGATGTATTCATATTTGGATCCCAAAGCTTAGAATGTAATGAAATGGATTGACACAGACAGCTGCGTTTGAATGCTCCGTGACTCGCGTGGCCATCCTTTCGCTTCTTCAAGGGGCATGGTCCGCATCGCCATCAAACAACTTGCACTTTTCGCCGACTTTACGAACTGATTTTGATAAACTGCGCCTACGGCTCTGCGCACGTGAGCCAGCTAGCTCCGCACTCCGTAAGCTGGAAGTCCACCTTAGTCGTACCATTTTACTATCGCTACATATATGTATGGCTTTGGGGTGCCAATTACTTGAATATTCTATTTTCTCATGCTATGATTTGCTCTCTTTGCAAAAGTCTTTCAGTTCTTCACTCAGATCCCATGCTCATCTGAACAGGATTCACTATTGAAGTGCACTAACTGGATTGCTTTTCTTTCTTTCCTAGTACTCCGTACCAAAGGCCAATATTGATGTGTCGCAGTCCATAACCTGCCAAATTGGCAATCGCAGGTGCTCATGTCTTTTAATCTAGTCTGGAATATAGCCGCTGGAAGAAATTCGAGAATATTGGCATCTTCCGCCGTTCCTTCGAGAGGGGTCGTAGGTGTTTCGTCAAGTCCCATAACGGAACGGCGCGTTTGTCCACCTGTTAATGTCATTCACTGACAAGGAAATCGTTTATAGATCGTAGTTTATATTATCAATGAAGAAGTGTGGAAATAACGATTTGAACCCTCTGTACGGAATCAGGGCCTAACAGCCGTAGGAAAGCTCACAACTGAAGCGATCGTATTCAGCTGATGATGGAGGGTCGCATTTGGTCTCAGAAGAAGTTCTTTGGAATTGTTAATTTTTTTCTCATTTCCATTGGCTTCTGGCTTGTCGACAACATATTGTGAGAAGTTACTACGTGGTGAGATATCAAGTAGGCTGTGGAGCGTGGGGTCGTTACGGATAGCAAGAACATTTGTAGAGTCGTATATACTGAAGATTATCTAGAACGCATGGTACGCCCTGCCTGGAATAAAACAACTCACCAGTTATCTGGAAGAGGACTTGCATCACTTATCTCTGGCAACAAACTATATATTGTCGAAAACTCTATTAGTATTGGATATACAGGTTAATAATCAGCTCTTTTCAGGCATGGGCGGTTGCCTTGGAGGATGTGGATTCGGCAAATAGCCAAGCATGGTAACACTTCCATCAATAAAGTTCTCAGTCCCCTGCATTTCTTCTACCTCATGGGTATTCAAATGTGAGCACCTGGCGCTCCGCAGAGACATCTACCTGTGGATTCACAGGATCATAAATTATTAAATTTAGTAATTTAATTCACTCTCTATTCTGTGACTGTATGTAACGACGGGTAACACATATTGATCACACGCCGGTTGGTATAACATGCGAACAACCATGCGCTTTATAAATAGAACCTTCGAGTTCGGCTCGAGGGGACGTTCTCTATGCCGTACAGAAGGTTGGAAACTTACGTTGTGCTACTCTTTTCATTTCCAAACCGTTCTTGTGACATTCGGTCCGCCTTTTCAATATGTCCTTAACCAAGCAGTAGTTCCCTTGTCTGAACCACGATCGCTTCATACCTTGCCACTAATGTCGTCCTATATGAAGAATAGAAGAGGGTTCGGCGTCGGAAATAACCCTGTCAGTCCGCTAGCTTCTAGAAGTTTATAGGCCCCTGCCTAAGAGTGGTCCGTTACGTCAGATCAGGGACTTGCGGTCTTTGTCAGTTGAACGAGCAGTCGTATGCTGGGTTTTTTGCGTTGCCGTCCGGTAGCTCCTTCCCAAATTTATTGAACGCACGAAGTCGCAACGATCAATGGAAAACATGACGCCGTGCCAAAACCCACTCAGCGCTGACACGCTTCGACTGACTGGCATGATTCCACCTGTAATCGTTTGACCCGCTCATGTATCTTATTGGGCCATCCATTTGTTGTCACCGGGAAAACTTGTAGTATCATCTGAAAGTGTTATTTGTGGGGCAATTGAATGAGTAGAAATGAGTAGAAGGTCGTGGATCACTTATGACTACATGATCTAAGCCCCGCCGGCGCCTGGGAGGAGGCTGCCGTTCAAGAATAAAGTAATGCGGCTGACACCCACGCTCTAACACTGCTTTCGGAAAGCACTTGACTTCCAGACATTTTTTATTTAATAAATGTATGCGATTGCAAAGTTAGTTGAAAAGACACAAATCATTGAGAGACACTGTCGCAATCAAAACATGTTATTATAGGAACAACTCGACTGAACGAGGAAAACTGAGAGCGAGTAAAAATCACAGGAATACGAAACATAGATGGTCTATCACAGGAGCTGATTCTGCAACTCTGAAGGCAGTGACAGGTACCGCTGGCGTGTCTACATACTTCATCTCAACGGTGACATGCATCTGCACCTCGTGGTGAATTTTCGTAATTTTGGGACAAATTCACATGTCGTTATTCAAAACAAAGCGTTGTTCCTAAATTGAAGTTAAACTGAAATGTCCCACAAATAACCTATCCCATGCCATGTTCAAATGGGTTACGCAGGTACGCCCCCCCCCGTCTCGTGGATGCGGAGATAATGCAAACAAAATAAGATCCTGGCCGCGAATAACTCGGGTGAGGAGGGGATGGATACGTGTAGCGCAGTTCTTTTCACGCGTACAAAGCCTGACCAAACGTTATCACGGTGCAATACTGGACAGGCTTGTGAAGCTTTGAAAGGAGAACCAGCGGATTTTCAATGCATCCAGACTTTTGCCTTGAAAAGGCAACCCATTAAATGAGGCCAAGGAATAATACATGCGATACATTGGCAAATGGATAAGGCAGTTGCATAAGTTGCGCTCAATTCAGGCTGTACACGTTGCCCATGAAAGCTGTTGTCACTGGATCTCGCACTGGACTTCAAGCACTAAAATCAATATCTTCTCATACGGTGGGCTGTAAATTGAAGACGTATTTCTCTTCAATGCTCGAGCGAGCAAAAGCATTTTACTGTTTCCCCTCTACCATGGTGAGACACTGCTTTTGTCGAAAGAAGAACTCTGAAGCTCTACCCCCTGCTTCACTATAGGGAATGCCGCATTACGGTGGCATTGCCGTTGCTGTCGGCTGATTCTCCCAGATGATCTCTATTCGAACAGGAACTGTAGTTGTTGTTGGCTGGAAGGCAGGTTTCGTTGGGTCAGGCGATGGCACTTCTAACGAGTGTGTATCTGACATTGTCGACGTCTTGTTCCGCGAAAAGAGATAGGCGGAGTTGCGTTGGACCTGAACCCTCTTTTTTGCAGAAGAAAATATTTACAACTTGTACCAACTGTTCAATGCGGTTGGATAGTGAGTCAGTGGAATGGCAAAAATACCTGAGGGGAAGAGCAGGCTTGATCACAGTGAGGTGCGCAAGTGTCAATACAGGAGCTCCTTGAACCTAGACTCTTGCAGGCCAGCTGACATACGGATTGACATTCAGAAGAACATCTGAGGGTCCTTTATCAGCTCATAAAGCAAAAAAACAGCAAGCGAGCTTACCTTTGTTGAGGATCTAACCTCACAGGATAAGTCGAGACATCTTTGACTGTCATCTGCGATGGCTTTGACGAAGCACATATCTGAACGGGTCAAATCAAAAGCCACTAGTGGCGGATCAAATGTGCAACTTTCTTACATAGTTGCACGTATTGATACAACTGGCGCCGCATCCTTCAGCAGGTGGTGGTGTTCGTTCACTGCAGCTCTGTTGGCAGCCCTCACTGCATTGTTGTAGGCAGTTAGTTGGAGGAGGCTCTGATGGTGGAACCGCGCTTTGATTCCATAACTCGTGTGGTGGGTTGTCAGGCGCTAGCTGTAAAGACTGAAAATTACAATATGGTCCTGGTACCTCGAGGCCCTCTTATCATGGGAGGGTGAACATTCTAGATAGGAAGCAGGAAGGGTAGAATATTCGACGGCGCTAATTCTTCGAGACATTGTTTAGAGTCTGCGACCCTGCGGAATCGGCACACGAAGGGCTTCCGCGAAAGCGTTTTGTTACGCATCCAGAGGAGGTTCGCCGCACCGAGTGCGCGAATCTGGTGCTCCCGCGAAAAGGGTTAGATACGTATCGACCCGGAGAACCGGCGTTCCGCCCGTGTGAGACGCTCAGCCAGTTTAACAGTTCTTCTCTCGGACGGCAACAGCGAAATCGATACGTATCTTCCTCTTTTCGCGTTGGCGCCGATTTCGCTGATGTTTTACCAGGGCACTACAATCGACAGATATTTCCTGCCTTGCGCCATTCTCCGGAACAATGAACAATCCAGTTCGTTAAGCTATCGAAATGTCATAGCGCAATGACTAGAGTAGGTGATGCCGTTTGAGTCGCTTCGCTGCAGTCATGTTCGTTGAAAGTGATGAGGCGTGTCAGCGTGGATGGATTTGGCGCGGCGCCAGACAGTTTTCCACGAGTTTTCGAAGCGGGTAAGCAACAACAGTTCGTGGGAATCTACTTATACGAACGACGTGATACAGTCTTGTAGCTTGATCGCTCGAAGAACGGGTGGAAAACGGTTTCACTGTCAAGCTTCCTTCAAATTCACGCCCTACTGATACGCCTTATCACCCGCGGCAAACCAGTCCGTAATGATATGCGATTTGGCTTATGATGCCAACAGAGACAGCTGATGTACAAGTCCTTTCGAGCTCACCTGTATATTAATTTTCAAAGGTAGTGGAGGAATGGTTGGAGGAGCAGTCTGCGACGTAGTAGGGCTTTGTGCAGACGCTGATTCTACTGGACAATGTTCTGCACAAGTTGCATCACAGGTGTGGCTACATTGCGATGAGGAGATCGTTGGGCTGCACGACGACTGACAAATTTGGTTACAAGCCGCCAAACATTCGGCGGTCGAGTCGCTTTCTATCTTGACCTGCATCTGAACAATGGATAAACTTAGGCTACGTCTATCTGATATCATTGGGTCTCTATTCTTGGAACCTCCAATGGCTTCGGTGGGGCTGAAAAGTCGTCACACGCTTTTTTACATGAGACGTGACAGGATGAGTAGCATTGATCCGATCTGTACCGTTGTGACAAGCAGGCCGAATTGCACTGAAAGTTGATAAAAATAACTTCAAATATGCTGAAATTAACCCAAGATCAACCTTGCCATTGCAATCACCGTACAGCCAGAACCATCTCGGGAACTGGTTACAACGGGTTGTGGTTTATAAACTGGGCTAGATGCTGCCATCAATGAGCCGTATGCTTGAGCGTTACTGTAACACAAATATGAAGGGTCTACGTAGTAGGTAGACTGCTGCTAGCTACTCAGAGGTCTTAAGAGACAAAAGTAGTGAAGGATAGTACCGGCAAGCTATGGCACATGTTGCTGAGCAGGCGCTCTGGCATAAAAACGGCATCGAAAACGACTTGCACGAGTTTGAGCACTGCCACTGGCACGGCGAAATACATGCCGAACATGCGCATGGCCTGAAATCAACTACTTCTGTACCGAAGAGCAGATTGGTCGTTAGAAATGTCATAAAGTAGCGACCACACGTAAGACTGCAAAAAGCGTATTTGAAAGAACTATTCTGTCAGCGAAATTGTGACGGATCCTTTTGAGGACTCAATAAGATGGTTGGATGAACGAAATAGCTTCCTTATCCATAAGGTCGATTTCCATTTATGAATGGGATCAATGTATTATTACCTTTGAATCCGAAATTTCTGAAGACAACTGGAAAGTGAACCTCTACAGATATGGTTTAGGAAACGAAAACGATGGGCGTTTCTTAGTTTGCACAGCAGCCTTTAGTGAGACGCTGACACTTCCCACTGACACTTTCCTTGCATGCCCTCTCGTGACTATTGAATATTGTGGACTGCGCTGATCGGTACTCCTTAGTCCTGTGATTACGCCTCCTCCAAAAAGGCCACACAACCCTTCTTGGGATCCATGTATGATGTACAGTGGCTGATAATTTCACATCGATCGATAGTTTGTGCGCCAGACATCGGTCTTAGGGAACGGTTCCCTTGGGATCGCCTTTTGTAGCTAACAAGTTGTAGTAAACCCATTGCTAAGACTGAAGGACACTTCGAGAATCGCGTAGCCTCTAATTTGACGAACCTGACAGGAGAGAAATGGGTGCTCGTTGTTGATGAGCATGGGCAACGAATCGGCTGTTGCGCGAGTGAGCAGCCGCAACGAGGTTGCCCTTGAACAGTTTCGAAGTGAAGAAGCTGAAATAATTGTTATAGATTGTCAATGATTCTGAAACCCCAAAATAGTAAAGCTATCCTTAACCAGAACTTGCTCAATAGTCTAATAGGTACCAAGTTCCCTGCCCGGGAAGGTGCCATCAGCGAAATTGACAAGCTACTGAACTTACCGTGTGAAAAAGTAGTAGAAAGAGATCAATGAGGCGCATTGCTGACCAGAGGTGCGAAAAAGCTTTGAAGTGGCTCAATAAAGAGGACCGACGAGGAAGGCGATGCTCTGTTGATCAAATATTTACTGAAAAACGGTGAAGACTATTAATGATGACCGGTCCTTATATTAGACCAATGGATTCAGCGGCATTAAGCCATTAGTCAAATTCAGTTATCATTTCTGGGCATTCGTCACCTTATAATAAGGTGGCGAATAAGAGGAACAAAAGGAAGCGAAGTTCAAAGAGAGGGCTGTAAAAAGTTAGGTATAATATAACTAAATGGATAGTTGGCTGAAATTTGGAGTCAAGAATCATTAGCCAGACGTGTAGGTTAAGATCTGAGGAAGTTATGGAGGGACTGGAAGACTAGCCTAGGCGCTCTTCACCGGCCAAGGGATTGATGACTCAGAGAGAGCCGTCCAGAGGATCCTGAAGTGTTCTAGAGCTATGCTCCCTATAGATTTTGGAATATGTCGTGATTTTCCGAAGTATGTCATTCATGCTATCTCTTTCGGCTTTCAGGCTGTCAATGAGTTAGGATAACGCTGATCGTAACCTCTTTTTCCATGAAAGTGAGTGACTTAGACATCACTTTGTCAAATATCAGATCGATTCAGTATTGAACGCAGGGAGCGACAGATACCGTTATGAATGGGAAGATATAATCATCGAGGAAAATAAAATTTACAATAAATGAAAAATAAATTGGAAAGATTCCATGTAGGTCACTACTTCGCACCAAGTCATCACCACTGCTTTCGATTTGAAAAACGGTAATCATCAAACAAATTTTCTATTCACCAGAAATCAAAGGACGAAAATCAGGAGAATTGTTCGTCAGTAACTCCTCCTAAAATGCTCCCTTCATATCAGAACATAATATTATAGCAGCCTCAGCACCTCCTTTCCACCGAAGAAGAACTTTGGCGAATGTCTGACCTCGGCCAGTCAATGAAAGTATACTGATATGTACGCGTCTCATGATTTGACCTTCTCATCAATAGCATTACCGGGAGCAAGAGTGTGGGAGTGATGCTTCGGAATACAAGGAGACCAGGGAAGCGCTCTATCGAGCTCCGGTGCTTCACCTGGAAGATGGGTCCACCTGCACTTCACTACCACATGAGCCAGTTTTTGAGTGCCCTTTTCGAACGGACGTCAGAGCCGAGTTAGGAACAGCGTTAGGCGAAAAAGAAGGTTTCGAAAGCAGATGTCAGTTCATACTATTTGCCACTGACAATCCCTCATTGCCATTAGTAGCTTTATGCGCCCACTTTGGTGTTGAGTTCCGATCAGATTCACCTATTTCAGTGCAAGGAAGGCACTCAATGGCTCGCTAGTGCCAGCGACCTTAAGGAATCCGTTGCCCATGGTTACCCCACCGTATCGAAAACAGGTCGAAATCTCAGATTTGGTTGAAAACTTGCCTCTAGAGCTAATTTGAGCCCCAGAACACGAATATCACACTTGCTCGGCGTCGGTAAATCAGGCTCGCCAAGGAGTGCAGGTCTGCACAACGCTGCACCTCCAAATGATGAACAAGTATTTTCATGAAATACCCTGCAGTGATGATTTCCAGAGCACCAGACCACCTCTAATTCCAGATTTTAGCAAATTTGGGGGTTTTGGTGTGCCTCAAATACATGCTGGAAATGGGTGTGACCTGGTCAAAATTCCTGCATAACTTTGTCCAGGGAATCGTTCAGCAGAAATGGAGGGCAGATTTGTAATCAGCGTTCAAGGGCCCACCGGGCAGTATACATCTCATTTCGAATGGCCACTTCGACCAACCATCCTTTCCTTGTGAGGACGAGGAGGTACGTCCAAGAGTTTTGACTTTTTTCAGTTAGGAAATTATTGGATTAATCTCGCTTCCTCATTCAAATGGACAGTACATATGGTAAGGCCAAAGCGCTGAGCACTCTTATACACGTGTATTTCGTTGACGACGAGCCATGATTTCCATGATTGCGGCGTGGGACGGCACATTTGCCGGCACTTGAATTCTCGTCAGTTCAAATAAATGAATGAACTACGATCTATAAAATGTACCAAGAAATCGCAAGGGACGTGAGATATACAATCTTCGCAAGTCTCCGACAAAATTCAGCTCCCATTGCGCTTCAATTTCCAAAATCAGCTTTCTTTAGCCACACATTCTTCCTCTGGAGACAAGACCCAACCCGTGTGTCCGCCACTGAAAATCTCGTCGTCAACGCGTTAAGTGGACATGATATTTTTGTTGAGGGGGTCGGTTCACCGGTAGGGACAAGTTTTCAGGGAATTTGATGATCTAGGACATTTTGGCAGTTTTGTGGCAAGCGATTGTGATATTCGTGTAAATGGGGTCAAGCTACCCACGAGACAAGTTTTCAGCGATTTTGGTGGACCTAACGTATTTTGGCGCCAGCGCCTGTGGGCGGGCGCCAGGCATTTTCGCGGGAAACGAATGTGATATTCGTGTTCAGGGGCTCAAGCTACCCCACGAGACAAGTTTTCAACGATTTTGGTGACCTAAGGTATTTTGGCGCCGGCGCCTGTGGCGCGGGCGCCGGGCAGTCCGGGCCAAACCACTGTGCTGTTCGTTTCAGAATTTCAGCCTACTCCTATAGACATCTTTTGAACAAACTTGGTTGCTCGCACGTCTTTATTATTAGAGCAGTATGTCGGTTTCGCTCAGCACTAAAAGGTGTGGTTTCGTAGAAAGCGTTCTTAATTTGTTCATGAAAGGTTTGACCGTGGAGGTGCCAAGGAGAAATCGGCAATCAAAAAATCTTGATCACCAGATAAATGGCAAGCAATAGGTGGAGATAAAGGGTTCGGGATGTACTGGAGCAGCTGCTGATGTTTTCCTTAATCTGCAGATTGTCTCGCTAAGCTTGGGTCGGCCGTTAAGCTGCCAAAGGAATAGCTGCCTAAAGAATAACCCATTAATATGAAGAGGTCTGGTGAACAGACCAGACTGGGAGGGAAAAATACAATGCGACAACACCGAAGAAAACTAAGCAAATTTCTGACAATAAATTTCCATACACCCAGCTCCTCTGTCATCTTATCTCTCTTACTTATTTGCTTGCTGTTCTTTTAGGTTGGTCTCTGTCTCCTCATTCCAAGGATATACGCCCATAAGCCGCAAAATAAACAAAGTTGTCTACCGATCTAACAACGAGTCAACATTGCAAAACAGAACGTCTAATATCAGGGTGGATGGAAAAAAGCAGTCCTGAAGAAGCCTACATTGAATTTATTTTTGGTGGTCTATGTAGTGAAGAGACCGTCTATGGGACCTCACGTTTTCACAACTATTTCAAATAACGATAACATGAAAACCTCAGTTCATTTAGTACAATATCAGCTAAAACCTGCTGAGCAAAAGAAGGCATCAGTGTCTGCGGGACTCGGTGTAACCCTTTAACCTGCGCCATCTTCGAAGCTGCGCCACCTTTGCACTCCATATCCCGGGGATGGACAGGGTGTGGCTGCTTACTTCATTCGAACACGGCATAAGTCGGATATTCCCATATGAGGTAACTGTCATCCCATTGCTGAACAAAGACATGACTACAATTGATCAAAAGCGGAAGCATTTCAACAAAAGTGCAATCGATTCGTTGTTCGAATAAGTAAGCAGCCACGCCTGGTAAATCTTCGGAACATGGAGTGCACCTATACACTAACGCACCTCCCTTTCGTAGCATCAAGGCATCCGAAGCTCTTTACATCTCTGCATATTTCCTAGTCAATTTTCAACAAATGGCAATATCAAGGCATAGCAGTATGAAACCTCCCTACGTCCTCAATCTTACGCTGTGATCGCACCCCGTGCCTCCGAGGTTGCCCAGTAATCCTTATTAATTTGAGCTCGAAGACGCCAAATAATAAAACATAGACGGACTGCTGAACATGAGTTTCTTGCAGATTGCTGAAGCCATAATATCAGTAAAACAAGTGCCGGTGTCGGGGACCTATTCAAAATTGCTGTATTTTGAGATGCTACAAAAATTCAGCGATTGCCTGGGTCGAGATGCGCTACGCGCGCCACACAAAATCAATATGGTCAAAATGATCTCTCTAATTTCCGCTGTTTCCGGAACTAACTTGGATAAAATCTTTTGTAAATGTCAGCGAACTCGTCTAGCTTGACGCAAGATTGCTAATAATTTTCATCCGGCTCACATTTCGTCGTTAAAAGAAGGTGAAGACGCCAAAACGTCACCGAATACAAGTTTCCAACATTCTTGGTGTCAAACTGGACAAGCTCTATGACTTTACTAAAGAACATGGCAAGATTCATAGAGAATTGCATTGAACAAAATCTTTTCTTCTCTCGTATAATCACGAAGCACAAGCACTAGCGCGAGATTCAAGACCACTAAGAAGGGAGATTGAACGGAGTTGTGTCGTGAGCCAGTGAAAGAAAATCTGCAGCGCTCCTGTAAACAGTAAGGGTTTTTAGACCACTACTCGCGTGGATTAGTGGCAGCTGTAAACAGACCCACGCAATGAGTCATTTCGTCTCCAATTAGATTCCATGCAAACATTAGCTTACTCCTCTGACTGTTCCCTTAGGTCTCCGCTCTTTTCTAGGGGTCTTTCTGAACGGAACTTTGATCTGAAGATTGGCGTGAGCGCAGCCAGCACAGCCTTTTTTGTTACTTGTTGCAAACTCAAGATGGTGCTATTCCCAGAAATGGCCCCTAGCTGCACCCAGTTCACTTCCCGCCGCGCGCTTCATCGTTTGAAGGAATCGTTACTGTACTTCGAGCACTGCTTCGTGTGACAGGACCAAGAGCTTTCACCGGGGCGGATATGCTAGTCCGACATTCATTCAATAATTTATTACTTCTTTGAAGTCCGCAAATATCTCAAAATAAATAGCAATTTACACGCATCAAGAGCTAGCCATAAGCAGTGTGATATGTCATGGAAAACAGCTTGATAAAGGCACATGAACCCAATCACTATCACAAAGAAGCAGTATCACAATTTTAATCGGTCTAGTGGTCGCGATTTCTCGCTGCGACAACTTCACTGAGAGTGACGATCCGTTTACGCACTGAGCTTACAGCTCCTATATGAACCACGAGGTTGGTGTCCGTTTGCCGCCCGACGAACCCTGATTCGTCCAGGATATGGTCCTTTGCATGGCCGTCGAATGCTCGTCTACTGGACACTTCTGATAATTTGGAAACGATTTCCCTGATTTTCTGCGTTCGAAACACAACCGCTGGCGTACAGCAGGACTCAGTTGAGCTCATGTAGACCGACTTCGTGATAGCATAGCGCACATCGGCCAGGAGCTAAAAGTTTGCTAAAATGGTTTGAGAAATAGAGCTCAAACGTCGAATAATGCTGTCCCTACCTGGTAGTGATATGAGCGAAGAATTGCACACATGAGAGCGGAGGTGACCAGTAACCATAATAAATATACCCGTTGGAAGAAAATAATTTGGCAGGTGTAACAAAAAATCAGCGGTAAAGCTATGGCCTAAATACGTTCTTTTACATGTACTTCAATAACAATAACATTTGAAAGTCACTCATACCATCGGAATGGAAGGCATTTTGCGCAGTGGATTTGGATGGTACAGTTTCACGTAGTCGATGTAAGGTCGACTATCCAGTTGCCTCATAAGTGACGTCATCATCCTGGCGAATTCGGGAACCACAAGGGCGTCATCTTCCAGCAGCATTACATATCTGTCGAAGCAAGTTTATCTTGAAGGATTATGACATACTGAATCACACGAATAAAACTGAAAAATAAATTTATTACTTGATTCACATAGGTCTAGGAATTTCACTAGTAATTTTTCATTCCAATAAAATGATACAGAGCTGTGGTTTTTCGCATGTAAATTCTCCGTACTTGTCAACAAACAATTGTTCCTTTGTCGAAGCCCTTGGATATCACCTCCGAATCAGCAACACCCCAGGAGGTAGTACTGTTGCGTTGAAGCAGTTCTTCTAGTTGGAAAAGGTGCTATTGGGAGTGTCTGCCGATTTTGGTGAAAAAGCGCATGGAGGATGGCACGAATTGGCGCCCAGTGGCGCCATCGCTAAAAACGAATGCTATATTCGTGACCAGAAACCCAAATAGTCCCTCTCTGCAAGTTGACTATGGTGAGAAAAGTGGAGTGGCCAAATTGGGCAAAAATTGGCGCTAGAGGCCGAAAACTAAAGCTGATCAGAGCATCGAATTATCCCCATGAGCAAATTTCAGCGCAGAAAAATTGAGTTTTCGGGGTAGCAATAGTTGAATAGTATCTTGGCTTTTATTCAGTTTCCGTAGGGCTGACATAGTGCCCACATTTTTTCAATGTTCGTTCCCGGGAAAAATTTGGGTATCCAAACGATTTGCCGTCCTATAGAGGAGTTCGAGCCTTATGATACAAAAAAATCGTCTTAGATAAGGACTGTGGCCATTCGCCAAGGATGAAAGTTCTCTTTCTATTCCACGGCCGACCCCAGACCATAGCTGCGTTGAAATTGTAGCAAAATTCAACGCCATCTGCCAAGTGCCACGGAGTTGTCTCAGAATATGGATTCATACAACACTTTTTTGTTATGGTGGCTCGCTCTGGTAATGTATCCATAGGCGTTCCCAACTTTCAAGGGTTGTTGCTTGGTATAACAACAATCCAGGAAAAGGCGCGGTGGGGGGCGGGGGTAACCATCAATCCATGGGAGGGGGTTGAAAACAGTGCCCTCATAGCAGAAAAAATGTAGTTTCTCGTGGTCGAATTCGAATTTAGACTCCACATAGACTTTTAACGCCCGGCACATCCAAGACGTTTACTAGTTTCTTTAAGCTTTCATCTCAAAAGTATGAGACACTCATCAGTTATTTAGTTAATTACCTTGCTTTCGTCGTTCGATTTAGACACTTCCAATAGTCTGACGCCTCTTTTGCTATAGTGGCATTCAAGGGTAACTGTCGCGATCCACCTCCTGAAGCTTGAGTATGTGTGCTTGTTGCCTTATTCCAACGTCATGAATATATGGAAAAATAGACGAAAGTTCCGTTCCTTCTTCAGATTTATAACAATCACGTTGCAACTTACCACTAAGTATTCGAACCGGTATATGAAGCTGGAAACGTCTTAGTTCCTCGAATGAAGTCGGTTCTACGTTACATAGCTCGAGACTTGGCGTTAGTCGTCTGTGAGACTGGTAGGAGTCGATCAGGAAGGCGACAACCTGTCATAAAGGATTGCCACGCAGATAAAACATATTACATTAGCGTGCTGAATGATGGCGGTGTAAATAGAGAACATCTAGCCGATAGAAATTTTTGTCAATTTTTATTTTGCTCATAGCATTTACGGGTCAACTAGCTACATATAACTTAGCATCGAATGCCGGTTAGGTATATGTTAATGTCACTGTACGCGCACCGCTCTCAACGCCATAACCGTACTTGCAGAAAACTACAGAGTTTTTTCCCAGTGCAGTTGGGGGCAGTGTCTACCTCGCTCAGAATGTTCGCGAAAAAGCACCATGTGGCCATCTCATAGATAGCAAAAATTGGGTAAACGGGGTGCGATCGATGGAGTTGTAGGCGTTTGGCGCCCTGGACAGCAATCGTGGGAGCTGAAAGTGGGGTGTGTGGCTGTAGGTGTAGCCTGTGTACCATCCACCTCACCCCCCCACCCCCCCGAGAGAGGGTGTCACTTCCCTCCCCCCCCTGTCTCAACACCCACCTACTATCCACATGTTTCCAAGTTTTTTCACCCAAAAGTTTTCGTCAGAGCGGGAGTGAGGGGAAGGGAGCGGGCGCGGAGGCTATGTAGTTAAACATGAACAGGAAAAATCACGCGAAAAGTAACGACGGGGAAACATTTTTCCCAACGCGGCAAATTCCTCCAAAGCCACATAGTGCCGATCGCATGATGCTGATGTTGGTATCGAACGGCGGGAGGAACACCAAGAACACCAATTTCAGGAACACCAAATTGCACGCCACCTTCTCTATTATCTTGCCACTGGAAAAAAATTTTGCAAAATTTTTTCCAAAATAATTTTCATCTGAAAAATACAGCCATTTTCTCCCCCTCCAGTCCCGCTCTTTCAGTATGGCCCCTCTTTCCTATCTTACCTAGCATTTTTTTATATTTCCCAATTTCCTGTCACTGTTTTTTTTCAACTTCTTCAGAGATGGACCAGCGCTCCCCACCCCCCCTATCGAAAAACTGTCATGAAGCTGGAGGTGTGGGGGTGGTGCATAGCGCACATGAAAGGGAAAAACTGAGTAAATTCAAAAACAGGGAAAATTTTCATTGATTGCAACTGCGACTCCCCTCCCTTCAGCAGTCAAATACGACCCTCATCGCCGCGGATCCCCAGTGCACGAAGGGCCCTGCTGAGGGACTCACATTAAAGGTAGTTAATGGAAAATTAATGCCCTTATCACCTATGCTGCGACGCTTGGGATCTTATTGAGAAAACGGCGACTTCTTCATAGTAATGGGTCGCAGAGTGTTTTGAAAAATGGATTCTCACTACCTAGCCCTAGCACTCTCGAAGCCGATGTAGCTGTTCAGGCTTTGCGATAGGAAAGGTTCGGGTGAGCGACCACTCCGATCTCACAATCCAAAACAGACCAATCGCACGATTGTAGCAGTTGTACTCTAGTGAAAATAACAACGGAACATTTTCTAAAGTTTCTACACACTATTTCCATTGAAACGCATTTGATTAGATCTCATAATTAAAATGATCGCGAGGACGATTCGCTACCATCGCGATCACTGAACGCAGCCTAGCCTAGCAGTCTATGGGATACCATTGACGCCTCACAGTACCTGCAGAAGGTAGCCTTGTCGCCGGTCCGAAGCAATGATGCGGATCTCCAATGGACTGAACTAAATGCACGATTTAAGTAGTGAATTCTGAATCTATATGAGATACTGCTTAAAAAGTAGTCCTTTCACCCACATGATCGAATCCTTTCAAAGCGTCACGGTAGATCTGCTCGGAGATATTCAATCGATACCTATTCAGTGCCTTATCGTCATTGACCATATGTTTCGGAAAGTACTTTTCCTCTCCGGAGGAAAGGCTCATAACACTTCTAGAGATGAAATGAAGTGAGAAACACCATATGGTCACACAGACAAGTGACACGACCACTTTCTCCGTGAATTCATCTCTTCGCATTCATAAACTGCAAACATAACTTTGTTGCTTACTGAAAG
>MU915025.1:0-17330 GCA_036418165.1 Cooperia oncophora
CATCAGGATAGTGTCTTGGGGATATGCATATAGACGCCAAAGTGCTGAGAAACTCGATAGTGAAGACAGAAGCAGAGAAAAAGTACGCCAACTGCCCTAAATAGAACCCCATTGCGATTCCAGTTTGTACGTGCTAATGGGCTCCATCTCCAACACTACGCTCTCATCCGCACAGCTGATACCCAGAAGGCGGAGTCTGGAGGTGGAGTCACTGAAAAAAAGGAGGCGTCACTGAACCTATATTCGCTATAGCGCCCCTCCCTTACAATTTTGACCGCGAAATCGGTACTAGGTTGCTCGTCGCGGACCACACTACTCCTCCCGATGCCATGTTTTCATCTTCTATGCCTGATGGCGGACCGTGCCTTAAACAGGCTTCCCCAAAGTAGGACCTTTTAGATAGCATGAACTAGCCGAATGATTTAACGAAAGAGCAGGATGACCCCTCCAAGCCTGAGAGCGTCCAAATTTCCTCACTGGTTGCCCTGTTTCCATTATAGTGAAACGGAATAGCATCCCAATGAGGAAGGCATCATGGAAGTGAATCCCCTTGCTGGTCCCATGCTGGCGGAATGTGGCCTTCGCAAAAGCTATTTTTCGAGGAGTGCAGTCATGATCCTTGCAAACAATAGGGTGCGTGGGCAGTTGATGAGTTGGAGCGCAACTAGCACATTCTATCCCGCCAATACTTGAGGACTCAGGGTGGCATGTCGATGGAAAGGCTGCCTTGGCAGCGCTCCAGTTACCGCCCCATCCAACGCCCTATCGTTTTCTGGGATCATAAGTGTAAGTTCTGTTAAACGTCTGCAACAGCGATGATCTGCCACACCTTTCAGAAGAGATAAGTGCAATTCAATACATGCTCGATTGCCTTTTTCGACGTATGGCGAAGGAATCTTCAGTGGCGTTGTGAACATCGACCAGATCATTGCAGAACAGGATCCGAGGTGATTTGACATGTCTCAGGTTAACTGAATACCGGGACAGTATTACTTTCCAGGTACCTCGAAGTGATCACCGGTTACCGATACCGGTACGGGAAAAGCTCAAATGCTAGTCATCCACTGCTAATACTAGTCATTGCTATATTATTGCGTTTGTTTTAGATGCGAATTTTGTGAATATTAAGATCAGAATAAATAATAAATAATTCTTCAGTTCCCATGTGTCGTACTAATTATTTTATTCAACGCTTCTACTCAAACCCTCAAGCCCTCTTGGGCTGTGCTCAGACTTTACGGCAACGTCCACCGCTACCATCAGATTTTCCAGCGTCCGGCAGCATCAGCGGAACGTATAGATATCCATCTAGCGTCCACCAGCGACCAGCACCGTCCAGAAGAGAGGAGTATAGAGCGCTGGTACTTTCCTATGGCCCCATACTCCCTACCAGCTGTCTGCTACCCATCCATTCCCTCCACTCCTAGACTCCGCTGGTCGCCAGTGAACGTTGATAAACGCTGCTGGTCGCTGGATCGATACCTATACTTCCCTAGCCCTCGAGACGCTGCTAGTCGCTGGTGGGCGCTGCTGGTCGCTGATAGGCCCTACATCTATATCTAAATTTACTTTCCTAGTCGCTGACAGTGCCGGACACTGAAAACGCCTACGGTCACTGGTTACTCTGCTGGTCGTTGGTCGTCGCTCCCGCAAAGTATGAACGCCGCCTTAGTTCAGACTTGTCGTGCTTCAACGCTTGTTCATAGTAGCACTTTGACGCGCGCTGCTGCCTAACGCTACAACTACAGTCCAAATTGTACTAGACCCGAGCTTGCCTTTATGCTCTTTCTTCCGGTATTCATCCCTTTTTCGCTGTTTCTCATTTCTACCTGATTCTTAGCTGCTCTTTTTCAGGTTAGGATTGAATTTTAATGTACACTGTGATAATGATTTTGGTCGTCAAAAACTAGATTAAAATTTAATATAAATGAAAAAGAGGAGCTAAGGATCAGGTAGAAATGAGAAGCATTGAAAAAGGGGTTGAATACGGAAGAAAGAACATAAAGGGGGTCGGATATAACTGGAGTGTAACAGTAGCGTGTTCAAGGGCAGCAGCACGCGCTGAAGCGCTACAATCGACGCGCGTTGAGGCGCGACAAGTCTGAACGCTGCCTTAGAGGCCCGTTCCGCGATAGGGTGTGTAGGCAGTGGTGTCGAAATATGCACGAAAAGTTGCCAATGGGCTTGTCAGTGAAGAAAAACGAAAAAAAGAACGATCCTCAGCCTTCAATCCCGCATGAGAATGAGGACTGACCTCTGCAACTTTTTCAAGGTGTTCTAGTGTTACACAACAAAGTTTTTGATTGCAATATCTTTTATTATAAAGTGCATTTTCAAGAGTCTTCTCGTTGTACGAGAATATTCTGCGGAAGCATTCCTTGATCTTTTAGAGCCTGAAAAAATCGGAAAATACATCTGATCCAAAAAGTATACATCTGTACAGAAACCAATTAAGAAACGTAAACAGCCACAAAAGTTCAGATAGAAACGAAGTTTTCTCAGTGCAGCTTTCCTGTACTTCTCCCATCTGGACGTATGGGATACGCCAAACAACTCTTACGAAAGGATTCTGAGGATTCACCAATACGGAATGCTGAAACAGTAGTGAGCATGAAGTTACCTGATTCAAACTTTTGAAGACTCATAATTTGGTGGGGGGTCGTGATCGGGCACTGTGAGCATTGAATTAAAAAAGAGGCTAACCGGAGAAACTCTCCGGCACAATCCACCCGGACTGCGGATTACTTTGGCGTGACGGGAAGGTTCCCAGCTGCAGCCACAAATCTTCGCAGGAGTTTATAGCATATTGCAGAATTGCCCGGTATGTGAGAGCAGTTCAGAAAGGGCCCCACCAGCCGGAATCGTGCCTAGCCCTAGCCGCACCACAGAAAGCCCCAAGGGCAGGGATTGTAGATGCACGAAAATAGGTTGCCTGGAAACGGCACGATATAAGGCTGGAAAAGGATATCATGCTTGGGAAGAAGTGTGAATGCAGGCTCACGTGCGCGACAATAGGACCAGGACCCAAAGGGCTCGACCTGGCTGCGCTAGAAGCGTATTATTTTAAAAAGCTAGGAAATGCTTTGTTAGTTTGCGCGCTATTTCGGGATTTTTTACGTCTAATGAGAAAGAACATAATAATTTAAAATGTCCATGTTAGCGATGAAAAAGTTATATTAATCCATCTATAAAGTACCTCGGGATCTTCTTGCTCGGGAGGCGGAGGTGCAACAGTTGGTTGAGGCTGAACATTCACACTGAGGACAAGCATAAACCAAATTAGCACGAAAGGTATGGCACACGTACAGCCCATGGAGTGTACTTCGTCGTGGAGTTCCCTGGCTGAAAAAAATATTTGCTATGAAAACCTGTATTCAGACAATCTATGTACACGCATTTTTTTCTCCGTTAAATTTGGAGTAAAGGCCATTCCTGTCGCACACTACTCATATGTAGTGCTTTTTATTTATCGGATGTATATTCAAGTCAATATAGCAGCCACGAATAGTGGTCAGAGTTCCGCAAAAATACTTTTAAATGAAGTTGTGTCCGCTTGAGGAAGGGTCAGTCTTCAGTTCAAAGGGTATGACCACGCTTCTACAGTCGATATCGTCGCAATCAGTCGGGGCGGGTCAATAGGCATAAAATAAGGCTCACCGCGGCCTTTCCCAACCACTGGTTGTTTTCTTTTTCAATTCACTAACCGATCACCATTGGTCGAGCAAGGCAGCCGGAGACGGGCTCATTGGGTCCCTTCTGACACTGCTCCAACCGACTGCACCTATTATAGCAGAACTCGCGAGCAGAAGAGCGCTTCATCTTTCTCTGGATTGTGCAAAACACGAGGTATTTGCACTGTCTGAGAACGAACAGGACGAGGATTATGGGGATCGCACATCTTTAGTTGGGTGAGATCGTAACGAGTAACTCATTGGCTGTTATGCTGCATGTGCCCATTATTGTAAAACTCGCAAATAACTCAGGCCCACTGCTTATTTATTTCTGCTCATCGCCCTCATTTTTTTCATAAGGAATTCATTCAGCGCAGGACTGATGTCTCTGCTCCCTAGTAATTGGCCAATTCCTTGACAGGGTTACAAGTTATAGCCCGTTCCTTGCCTCAGTGAGGCAACAGCTAACTATGCACCGATCACTGGAGAGATTTCTTGACTTGAAGCAAGCGATTGAAGACACAATCCCTAACTGGCTACCAGTTAATTCCTTCTCTGCACAAGTGACCGCAGAGGTTATAGTGCTTTCGCAGTTTCACAGCGTCCATAGCTAGTTCAAGAGAGGTAACCCGTACCCATAGAAAATGCCCCAACTCGCTAGGCTAACATATGCCAACAGTCCCCTGTTCATATGTGCAAGTTGCCCATCCCATCTACGCTGCTGTTTTCAAAAAATTTGCTGCTACGAGATGTTGCGTTCATTTCCGTGTGAAAGCAGGTTTGTCTCAGCTCCCGTCTTCCTGCTCTCTCTTCGTCTCTGGTCCCTCACCTATGCAATAGCATCTCGCTTCTACGAGTACTCTTCCAATTCTAGAGCCTTGTTTAGAACCGTCCAACGGTATGGTCCAACGGTATGGTCTGCTTTTTCCACATATGAGCCACCACACAAATATACAGGGGTGGCCAAAAAAAAGTCACTTTGCTTCATTGACTTTCGAGGCGCTATAAGTTACACTTTATAAATTCTGATCGGACATTTCTACCACCATATTAAAGAGCATATTAAATACTATTATGACACTCCCACAGCCTTCTGGAGGAGCGCCATCGAGAGATTCTGGCACGCAACCGCGATGTGGTCCTGAGATCAGCGAGATAGTCGATTTCTCCGCCACCGTAGACCACCCTATTGAACTCCGCCCGAACCGGGTAATTGAGGGGATTCAGGTCAGGTGACCTACTTGGATATTCCATCTTCTTTAGGTACTCAGCCCCCTTCCATTCCAGAGTTTCTCCAACGCCCTTCGATTCCACGTGGTGGCACCCAATGCTGTAGCAGTACAAAGTTTCCAAGAAGGTACGGGCGACGACATGTGGAGAAGATATTCTTCTTGAGTTGGTCGATGTAACCGCCAGCGCTCAGCTTCAGCCCGGGGTCCACGAAGAAAATATTGGTCTTTCCATTCCAGGTGCGTCCGGTCCATACCATCAACCCGCGCCTTGGCGACTGCCGTGAAGATGATGTCCTAGACCGTAGCGACGTTGTCGGAGCTGCTCGATGTTGGAGGTCTTCCAGATTGAGAGTACTGGTCTCCAGGTAGCTATCCATGGGTGACTCCATTAGAAGCAGCTGTTTGGAGGTGACATGAATTCCAAAGGTCTTCTCCAGTCAGGCTGCGACTGGAGATGACTTCATATTTTGGTGTACATGAAGGTGATGGGCGAGGGCCAGCTCCTGCTTATCGAGGAACATCTTGGGTATCTTCCGCCCTGGTACTCGTATCCACATATGCTTTTCTTCTCTCTGGGCTGCGAAAACTTTGTTGATATGTGAATCGGTCGAAGTGACCTTTTTTTGGCCACCCCTGAATATATTCGGGTCCCACAGCACACCATTTGAAACTACCGAACACACCGGTCAGTGGTTCTCGAGTCTTTCCTAGCATATTTCATTTGTATGAACAAAATTTTTTAATCTCCGATTTGTAAGAACAAATAAGAGAATTTCTATAAGAACTGTCAAAAGTGTGACTCTCAGCCTTTTGCAATTTTCGCTATCATAAATCAGCAAAAAAGAATTCCTGTAATACCTTCAAATTCTGTCTTGTAGCTGGATTCACAGGAAGTTGCTGAACATGCATGATGAAAGCAAGAATAAATCAAATACTGAAACGCGCCGGCTATACCTTTGGTTTAAGGGGCGGTGTTTGCCGATGCTGAAATAATAAACTTAAAATAAAGACTAAGAAACCAGTCACCATACTTGGTAAACATATTTGAGGAGAAAAAAGTATGAAGAACAGTTCATCATGCCATGAAAACCTGGTTGTTGGTTTTTTTTCACGCCACGATATGTGCTTTATACTCTTCTCTGAGTGCCGAGCGGTAAAACTACCTGTCTAATAGTTGAACGAAGGCGCCTGCGCGTACTCCCCCTACCCCTTTCCCCTGGTATGTGACAAGACAATCGTAGTATGAAGCTTGGTAGTTGTGGCAAGCGCCACGCAGATAGGTGTGGCAAGCGATATAGGGCCCAAAGGACCAGTTTCCTTGAAAGGCTGTTTGAATATGGGTGTCAAAGGGCGATATAGCTCGTCACAGACTAGAGACTTTGCTTGAACTCATTCTATCCAAGGCTTCAATCGACAAAATGACGCTCGTCCGGAACTTGACGCGCAAAACTGCACGGTACGCCGCGGCGACGCGACAAATTACAGCTGTCTTGCACATCCCCCTACCCCGCTCCACTAGAAAAAAAACTAGAGAGAATACATAGAATGGTACGCATGTTGCGAAAGGGGGGAGTCCATTGTGAATCTCCTTTTGAGGAGAGGTTGTGCTGAACCCTTTTTTCCACCCACCTTTGAAACACTCTGTGAGGAGCATAGTTGAGGGGGAGATTTAGCTGGGCTATCTCAATAACCTAGTGCTCACCAGAGACTCTTGTTCGGCCTGATGTCAGTCAACACTGTTTGGCTTCTTTGAACGCTCTTCCAGTGCTAAGACTGACAATGAGCGAAGCTAAGAGCGCGTTCGAATGGCGCGATCGGATCGCTCCAGCGATTGGCGATTAGCGAACCAATTGCTCCATCGGATCGCGAAATGTGAATATGTTGTATGACGACCCTTTGACTTCGCTGCTGGACGCAATTACACCGCCTCCACCATCATCACGTCGTCGCGCCCAGTGCCTCTTTTCGATTGATATCTTCGAGCTGCTGGTTTTCAATGATAGCGTACACGAATTTGCGAATGCTTGTTGACTTTCAAATTACTCCACACAATGAAAATTGCAGAAGAAGAGAGTCGGAACCGCCCCAAGTTAGCTTCAGTTGATTTTCGACACAAGAATGGGCGGCGAGTAGGGACGCAGAGACGCCCAGCGGCGCGAGCGACTTACCAGATAACTGTAGGCGAGTTCACTATCTCAGAAGCAAGGAAGACGAACATATGTTAAAGACAGTTCCCGCAATCATGTGATCCGCCAACTGCTTTAAAGCGCTAGAGACGTGTGATTACTTCGTCCCTCATTCGCCTCTCTGCAACGCGCGCGGACGGCAAGTTTCTTACCATTACTCTGTTCACTTGGGTTTTCAATTGCTGATTTTCTTGTCAGTTTGCTGTTTTTACTACTTCCCCTGTGATTTTTCTTAATCGGACCCTCTCGTTGTGTGCTCATTTGGTTTGGTTGTTGTGGCCCCATTTGATTGATTGATCAATCGATCGTGGTCAAATCAGACATGCCTCACCTCGCTGTACGGCAAGGGAATAAGCGAAAAGGTTCCAATGGCGACCCTTGTAGGGAATTCGCCTGCTAAGCGCCGACCTTGAAGTTAAAGGGAGGAGTTCCCTCAAGAAGATTCCCCTAGGTTCTTCACGAAGGAAATACTGGGTGCTATTCAGCAGCGAAATAAATACCCAGTTATTGAGCAACTGATTAAGGCGTTGGTAACTGAAGTTCTACACTAGATTTCAGAAGGGACGGCGTTGAAAAGCGACCCCACAGAATTGTAATCTCTGGATTTACCGAGGCACCGGCTGATCTGCGTCTATCAGCTAGGCCGAGCGGCCTTGATTCTAAAGTCTGCCATCCAGGCCTTTGGAAACGTATCGTCTAGGTAAGATAACCGATTCTCTTCCGCGATTAGTGAAATTGGTTTCGCCTTCTAGGTCCAATTGGGTCACCACCCTTTCTTACTCCCATTTGTAATATTACGCGATTCGGAGTTTTCTAGTGGGCACATATGCGAAAACATGACTGCTGCAGAACGGAAACGGGATTACGATGTCAGCATGGAAAGCAAAGAACGTACAGACGTTAATACTCGCATCTGGGTAGTATATAGGGGTGAAATTGAAACAGATTCAGGATATCCCTAGGTCTCGAACTGCGGGAAACTTCTAAGCAGCCCTGGTTCTCTCAAAGGCATTAGCTGCCTATTATTCAATTCCCGTAGCCTTTCTAACAAGATACACCATCTCCATCTCCTACTTAGTACTCATGAGCCAGATTTACTCTTCATTACTGAAACATGGCTTTCGTCTAGGATTTCCGGTTCTGAAACTACCGAGGGTCTCCCATAAATTTTTAGACGCGACGTAAGAGTCGCGAAGGTGGAGGGGTATGCTGTTCAGCTAAAAATGGTTTCAAGATTGTTCCCGGGATAGTTCCTCCTGACATTCGTACCTACTCTGTCTTGATATCACCGATACCATATTTTCGAGAACAATTAGAGTAAACCTTGTTTATCCCCCCCCCCCTCCAACTCATCAGCAACTGATGACGAATGCCTTACTGATACCTTACTCGATTTTACTCCCACTCAAGTGCACCTCGTCCTGCTGGGAGATTTCATCCTTGACGTGGACTGAGCTTCAAATACTGCCAAGAATATATGATCTTCTAGAATCCTAGATTACTTCCAAGCCTGTGGCCTAACCCAAAATGTTAAAGGCTCGTGGCGAATCAATCCTCGATATAATTTTACACATCACCTCTCCCAAATCAGTAAAGCCGACTATATAGGCTGTCTTCGTACCTAAACCACTTAATTAGTGAGAGATCCTCCAGGGCTACACTTCAGCAGATGATGCCTAAGAAAGGTTTTGTGGTGTCATCTTTTTGGGTTTGTACAGTTTTGTACCCTAATACCCCCCCCACAAATACCCAAGCCTCGTCATCCCAAGCATGTGTTGAACTTAATGTTTCAAAAACTACGGTTGTCCAACTCACTACCCATTGCCTTAACTCATCCTTCCTACAAAAACATTTGCTTAGAATAGGATCTCCACCTGAGAAGGCCTGAACTACAGAGGAAAGCATGCCAACTTCAAATCAAATAGAAAAGCACTATTTTCTCCAATGAAGTACAAAATGAAACCTCGAAGAAATCATTCAGTATTTCACGATGAGGCTGGGAACCACTACTCTGATGATGGAGCCAAAGCTGAAGCTCTGGCTCATCACTTTGCTTCTGTTTTTTCTAGACTCCAGTCCATTTGATGATGTTTCACCTTTGCGAAATACACTAGAATCCCTTTCAACAGTTTCCGTTGATCCGCTAGAGGTTCAACGCGTTTTCGTGTCTCTGAAATGTTCTACCGCTGCAACTATTGACGGGATCCCGCAAACTGTTTACAGCGAATGTGCGAATTCTTTGTAGAGGCCACTGGCCATGATGCTCAATATCTCGCTTCTTCTAAACGAAGTGCCTGCCTATGGAAAGAATGTGTGGTTCCTATTCCTTAAAGGAGTGATTCTTGTCTCATCGCCTCCCTCCCATCGTTCGATTAGCATAACTCCACTCCCAGTCAAAGTGCTAGAAAAAGTTAGTTCGCGACAAGATCCTTGCATGGCTTGTTGAAAGAAACTCGATTCCGCCTGAGCAGCATGGCTTTTTGAGGGGTGCGTCCACAGTAACCCAGCTGGCTGACTGCGTTTTCGATTGGACCTTAGCCGCCAACTGTGGAAAATCTGTTGATGTGATATATTCTGATTTGTCGGAAGCTGACTGCGTCATTGACACAGTAAATCACAGAAAGTTGATCGTGAGACCTAAGCAGCTTGGTATTGAAGGTTCTTTGTTATGTTGGATCCATTCGCATTTGGAGGATAGAAATATGTGCGTCAAGGTGGACGAGGCTTTCTCTAAGCGTTATTCGTGTATAAGTGGGTCCCCAGGGAGGAGGGTGTCTTGTCGCCACTGTTTTCCTTAGCATACACCTATTACTCGCCTGCCGGGCTGAAAACACATCAGCTGGTCGAAGTGCGTTTGTATGCAGACGATATTAAAGCCTATGGCATCTATGAACGTGTTTAGTGCTCTCTCTCTCTCTGAATCTATTTCTAACATTATGAAGTGAGCCTCGTGTTGGGATATACCTGTGAACCTTTCGAAAAGCACCGTCCTCTACGTTGGCAGAATTGTGTATTGGAACTATACCTTGGGCGAACATATTCTCAGCAAATCACATGAAGTACGTGATCTTCTAATTCTTTTGAACGCGGATCTTAATTTCGATCCGCATATCAAAGATGTTGTTCGTGAAGCTTCTCTGCACTTTCCGCTAATTTCCGAAACTTTCGATTTAATGACCATTCAATATTGCTTAAACAATACAAGACTTACGTCATTCTGTTTTGGAGTATGTTTCCCAAATTTGGAGTGCTCATAGCAGTAAACTTTGCATTCAAATTGAAAAGTGCAACAAACTTTTACAAGAATCCTGATCCACAGATGCCAGCCTAGTTTCGGTTCGTTTTTTCTAGCATTCCAAGGTACAACGAAAGATTGAGAAATTTCAATCTAAAGAGTCTTCTTTATAGGCGCGTTTTCAATGATTAAGCTTTCCAATGATTAGTATTCTGCTATAAGGTTTTGAGACGAGAACTGAAAATCAAGCCGTGTAAGTACTGGATCTTCAAGCCGGGTCGAGGTGTGCTTTCACTATAAGTGTTCTGAACGGTATTTCCAAGCCACGACCCTTAACTCCCTTTTCTTCCGAGGTGCGAGATGGTTGCATTGTACAGTCTGACGTTTTGGAAGCAGAAAATGTATCGGTGTTCAGAAGGAGGCTAAGTAAAATTGAAATGCTGTCAACTCTTAGCATTACAGATTTCTAGCGTTTCTTTCAACTGAGGCTGTACGTTTTTGGCTATGAACTACCGATGTCGGGTGAAATTCCGGCTGCCGAGAAAAGGAATCTGCTCTGTTTGCATCTTTCTCATTGTTAACTCTCTTGGTGCTCCCCCTGTGAAAGTCACTGCATCCACCCACCTGTTTCAAGCCCGTGACTACCAGAGGAAAGTCGTTTCCTAGCGATTACTACTGTACTTTTGTGACTAAAATGGTTCATGGATATTGCTATTCCTAAATGACTTAGACAACTCAAAGCTGACATCTATCTTTTCTTCCGTCCAGCTGCTAGCTACTTTCTAGTCCTACATATACCTTGGCCGCTAAGATGATTGAACTGTTGGGTTTTGCGAGAGTTGGATTTTTATCTTGTTTGGTTTTCATTTTCTGGGTTTTTTTGATTCTTTTTGCTGAGAATTAGTCCTTGTTTAACTTGTTACTAACCCAGCCCCTGCCATGGTTTTCACTTTTTGTGCGCACCTAGAGTGCATCGAAATAAAATGAAATCATTGATACCATTGCAAGCACGATTGCTTTCGTTCTGTAAGATAACGGCTCATAAACTGAATTGCCTGTGTACATAGCGTTGCCTGAAGCGTCGTATGGTGATTTTCCGTGCTGTTGCCAGGTTTCATGTCGAAGTCTGCTGAGTGGGCTTTTGGACGTCCTACAAACTCGTCCAAGGCGCCCATTGCTGGGGGGGGGACTCTGTTCACAGTGATGTCTTGGTTTTTTCGCTTATTTCTCAAACTGGGTGTTACTTATTGGCAACTGGTTGATGACGCTCATGACGTGCGGTCAGAGTTGAGTCAGTTTTGGCGCTTTTGACATTTATGACCATGATGACGGGATTCTGCCCACAGGTTATAGTAGGATTAGTGCATCGAAACAAAATGAAATGAAATTATTGCAACCATTACAGCACGATCACTTTCGTTCTGTAAAATAACGGCTCATAGGTAGGATTAGTCTTCGAAAAGTGAACGAAATAAAAAATGTGTATCTCAGCTTTCAAGAAATAACAGTAAAATATTCTGGACTTACCTCAGAATTCTGCTCTGTAGGCGGTTCCAAATCAACTGGCTGAATATAAATATTGAAGAAATAAGCAATAGGGAGATACAAAAGTGTCACATATACCTGCGAGAGTGAGGGTGGGTCCACGACTTCAATCTGAAAACGAAAATGCCTTAATGGATAACCACTCTAAACGAGGATAGAAAATGGGGAAAAGTAGACCGTTCAATATGGAAATCTGTGATTGTGACAAGATTTACGGTACAATAGTACAGTTGGGAGATTTCATATCAATTTCATCCTAAAGTCTCTCCTCTTTATGGCGGGTGGGGGCATACTCGGTACCGTCTTAATGGGTACACTGTTCCTGAACTTGCGCCCTACAGTCGGATAGTTGGGGAAAATGGTACTCTTGTGTTCTCTGGGACAAAGGGCAGGGAAGAGAAGCTCACCGATTCAATGTGCCTTTAGTGTTCCCTGGACGTTGAACAACCTCATTATAGTCGCGCAAGGCGCTGACTACTGACCTTATCATATAAGCAGGTTGCGAGACTTCATGGTATCATGTCCAGATACCATCTTTGCATAGGGAGGTCTGGAGATGGACGACATGCTTGAGCGGAAAGGAGATAACATAACCCGAAAGAGACTTGCACGCCACTCTTGCATGACTCCCAGTATCCCCTCCTGAAAGTGAGATGGGTGTAACTTTAGAGTTTTGCAAGATCCTAAACAACGTCCGTGATCGCATGATAGACCGCATTTTTATACGTATCAGATCTCAAATCTAAGAAGAAAAGCGTGGTGGTGGTCCAACATTGGCATGCGTGTTTCCACTTGAATTTTCTGGTTCCATATTCCGTACTGTATGCATTATTTCAGTCAGGAACATCTCCAACGATGTTGCACTACATATGAATACAAGAAACCTCTCCATGAAATTGGGTTTACTTGGAATTCAGTGTATATTTTCAGTCAGACGACACGAGTGCGAACTACTTTCGAAGAGTCGAAGGTATTTCAGGAAAATTATATTTTTTTTCACAACAAATATCTGTCGCTTTAGGCTGATTTGTGTTTTTTTTCTCGCGACAAAGTTTTATGTTCACATTTTACGATGATGCTCGAAGCGGCTGCGCACAGGCGCGGAAGAGACCATGCGGGAGCTGGAGGGACTGCTGGGTCTGAGCGTTAGAGTCGATTACGAGTGTCTTCGACAAAAGTTGATGCCGAAACCCAAGGAATTCGCCGCGGATATGCCCTTTTTGTGGTACCTAAGCTGCACGTTGAGAAGATGAAGGTTTTAACGTAGCATGAAAATGTTCGAAATGAAGGCAGCAGTGAAACATACCTCCTTAGTGAATGTGGTCACATCTGCGTACCGTTTTCCAGTCTTGTCTCGCTGAAAATGATCAATTATTGCGTGGGGCTTCACAATGTATGAGATGAGATGAATGTTTTGGTACCTCATGTATAAAGGTTATCCCTGTCATACCTCACTCATTGTTTGTATTGCTGCATTATTACTCTTGCATTTCTCTTGCCGGTTTTTGTCTGGTGGGGTTCATTCGACCAATAAACGTCTTCGTCTACTGGTGCTTTTCGGCTACAACCATCACAACTGGCGACCAGAGCACTGCCATACGGACGAGCCGACGACAGCAGTGAGGATGAAAGAGAATTCGACTACAACAAGTGACTCAATAGCAGCACTAGCTTTCCAGGGAAGTTAAACAATGACGGGACGGTGGGTGTTGGAGCTCCACACACTATCCCGCATGCCCAGTCCGAAGCAAAGTAGCAGATATTTAGTCTAATAACTCGCGTCAGTGAACGTGGCCTGTCGGAGCCTGCTCGTCACGTTGCGAGTGTCTTGGCAGATCAAGAATGCCAGTCTCCTTGTAGCCTGTCCATGGGTTTCGCAGCTATTTGCAGGTGATGTGAATTCCATAGGCCTTCTCCAGTCAGGCTGCTATTGGAGATGGCTTCATTTTGGTGTGCATGAAGGTGGTGGACGAGGGCCTGCTTCTGCATATCGAAGAACATCTTGGGTATCTTCTGCCCTGGCGCTCGTATCCATGTCTTCATTCTGGGCTGCAAGAATTTTACTGATATGTGACTCGGCCAAAATGTCCCTTTTGCCCCCTCCTGTGGAAGACGTGCAAGTCTCCTCCCGGTAGAGGTGCTTTATCTCCTTCCTACCTTGTTCACGCATGTCATCTATCTGCAGACCTCCAACCACCCTGTGAAGAGATGGTATCTGGATACCATGAAGCCTCGCCTCAGCCTGCTGATATGATAGGTCAGCGCCTGCAACTGTAGAGAGGTTGTTCAACGTCCGCGGAACGCCAAAGACTCATTAAATCGGTGGCTTCCGTTCTCCTGCCTCTTTTGCCACTGACTCAAGCTGGCAGCGCAGAAGCGTATCATTTCAACTAGCTAGGAAATGCTTTGTCACTTTGTGCGCTAATTCGCGACCAACGAACCATACACCGAGTATTGTAAAGATCCTCCAGTTCCTATCAAATAATTAACAGCGCCATGTTAACGATGGAAAAGTTCTATTAATCCATCTATGCAGTACCTTGGGACCTTCTTGCTCAGAGGACGGAGGTGCAACAGTTGGTAGAGGCTGAACATTCACACTGAAGGCAAGCATAAACCAAATTAGCACGAAAAGAATGGCACACGTACTATCCGTAACGTGTTCTTCGTCGTGGAGTTCCCTGGCTGAAAAAGAAATATTTGGTATGAGAACCTGTGTTGTATTATAAAAACAATGTGCACGCCACTTTTCCTTGCTGATTCGGAGGAAGCCATTTCTGTCACACAGTACTTATATTTAGAGCTTCTTATTTATTGTACCACTTCGATTGCTTAAGAGCCCATTCCAACTAGCCGTCGACTCTTAACTACGTGCCACAAGTAAGACCCCATTGGCGACTACTTTTCTCATCGATACCAGTACAACCTTTATAAGGACCCTATAGGCAGCAACTGGCCGAAGTTGCGAGTGATTTAGAGCCCATTCAGGCTCAAAAACAGTCGGTTTCCATGGACTTTTTTCACTCCATTTTTGGCATTCCCAGAGGCGTTCAGGAAAAATGAACACCAGTTTGGTACTCCATGCACGTGACCCCACATCATGCAAAAAACCGTTTTCAAAAAGCGCTCCACGTCCTGAACGACCTCCCTAGTAAGAGCATCCTGACCCACAAGGTAATCGCGATTGATAAATAAGACCAATGCCCTCATTTTGCACAGCTTCTCATTTTCACTATCGTAGAACTACGGCAACCACGATAAAAAGAAAAGGTAGACCTCATTTCTGAGTAGACGTCAATTTTCGGAATTTTCGCTTTCTAAAGAATGCGGAGAATGCGGTAGGGATCAATTGAGGTGGTAATTATAGGCTGCTAACTTTGATAAATAAGCTGGGTACGGTTGCATCCCCTGATCGAGATCCATGAACTTTTGGCGTAGCCTGATCCACACCTGCGGACTTCGCGTGGCCGAGTATGTCGTACGAAGAAAGTGAGTGTTTGTTAATGAATTCAAACAGACGTCATCCATATTTTGATGTTGATTAGGGCAGACTGTGGCCTACATTGCTGCGCCAGTACCCAACGACACCGCTTTGAAGTCCCACCACTAACACAGTGAGATCTTCATTCCATGCACATCAAACGAAACTTACTTTTCTACTTGAGAAATCCAATGAGGGATGTGTGCATAGTCTACGCAAGGTCTTCTTCCACAAAGAAATTTCTTTAAAAGCGAGATTGCGAAGAAGCATGGCTATTCTAACTTCATTACAGTCTAGAGAGGTTGCCAACCTACTAGTGGTTACGCTCGCTGCGCCTTCAGAAGGTTGAGTTGATGGCGTCATTCTGTGCTAGCGACCTATACATTGCCTACCTCCGAACTGAAGGGCTGATGCTAACGCTACCCTCTGCCATGGCAAGCGATATCTTTCCTTGAGAAAACGCAGCCGTTAGCCCGCATGCGAGGGGCATTTGCAAGGTTTGAATTCCCAGCAATTGATCGCTTGACCAACTTCAAGCTGCCATAAGAAGTATCTCTGCGCGCTCCAATTAATTAATTACAATATACCACAATTTTGAGCTTCTGCTGTAATTTGAGAGCCGAGATAAAGTGCAAAAAGTTGTTGTCGAAAACTCACTTTTAGGTCGACTGGAACTCCATTTCAGTGAAATAAAAATCGACAGAAATCGAGAAATAATGATAAGGCAATTATAGTTTCTTATAGAGCAGAAAATTGTCTATCAAACAATGTAGAACACATTGGGAACAATTGTCACTTTATATGAAAAATTTGTGTGAGAAAAAAACGCCATTACTTATGGCCAACCCAATACCTTGACCTTTGGGGAACATTTAGGCTTCAGAAGCTTCCACAAAGTCATAGTATACCCGTCCGCAAAAACCCCAGAAAAGAGTCTCCACTAATTAGAGTGAAGACATTCAGAAAGCTCTTTGATTTTTTTTCAAGAACAGTTTAATCAAAGCGTCGCAGGACTTTCTTCCCAACCTGATAAAATGCCATAAAAACTGTGGACTGAGACCGTAAAGGCTGGTGCCGTAACGCATCGCGCACGGCCTCGTCAAGCGTGACAGCGTGACATGAAATTTCACAAAGTGCTTTTGTTCATGTGTGCGTTGTTCATATTGCTGTGCCTCTCGAGGTGCCATGTCTGAAGGTAAGGTAATTCGGAACCCATTCTCAAACAGTAGCAGGAAAATGACGAAAACGCGAAGCTGAAAGATCAGAAATCTGCGAAAAAACATTTGCTGTGCACGGTATTCAAGGAGCATTTGTGGACGAGTTTCCCGTTGGCATAACGCCAACAACCGCTTCGATAGATACAGGCTGCACTTATGTATTCATATATCCATGAAGCAACGCTTCATATCAATTGTACTTCATGAATGAAGCGATAAGAGTACTAGCGTCGATGTCAATATGCAGCCATTTGTGGGCGGGCGGTTGCAGTGAGCGTCGCGAGTACCTTGATTACGCGCTATAAGGCTGCGTTTATACTTTGCGGCAGCGTAGCGTAGCGCTTCCAGCGTACGCCAGCGGCAGTGCCGAAGAGAGGATGCATATCGATCTAGCTTCACCAGCGTCACCAGCGGCACGCTGGCGTACGCTAGCGGCACGCTAGCGTACGCCAGCGTTTCTCCAGCGTTTCACCAGCGTTTTGCTAGCGTTTGCAGCGGCAGGGGAGTAGAGACTATGGGAGAGCTGGAGGGTACAAAACACATCGATTGCGCGTCTCTCACTCGCCCTCAGTCTCTACAATACACATCGATTCCGCGTCTCTGACGGCCACATAGTCTCTACCCCTGCCGCTGCAAACGCCAGCAAAACGCTGGTGAAACGCTGGCGAAACGCCTTCCAAAATCTTTCTCTCTCTACTTTTCCTTTTTTCCTTCCACATAAAAGCGGCTGCTGATTGAAGCACGGTGGCGGAGGCGCGGGCCA
>MU915026.1:0-10605 GCA_036418165.1 Cooperia oncophora
TAGCTGTGGCTACTCAAAATGAAATTGAAATCATTCGGTTGAACGGAATATCGTCCGTGTAATTTTCCGGCTAGAAATTATAACATCAAATATTTAAAATTCAGTGACAAGAGGCTGCGAAATTGCATACAGACCTCTTCTAAAAGGAAGTTAACAAAAGATTCACTTAGGCTACAGGAACATGAATTTCTTCAATCAATAATAGCAAATAAGTCGTAGAGCCTTGCATCTCGCCAAACTGTCACTGCCATCCTTTAGGAACGTTGGCTATAGACAACCAGTCGGATCGGCCGGCGAAGCCGGCCGATCCTCCTTCTGCGTGTGAAGCGACTCCCCACACATTTCCAGAAAGTAGTGGGTCAGTCGGATCGGCCGGCTTCGCCGGCCATATTGCCCAAAAAACTTTTTTTTCTTCAAATTTCCATATTTTATCGTTTCATTCACAGCATATACCCCTCCCCCTAATAGGCGGCTCTCTAACTTTTTCATATGCTAGCTATCGTGCAGATTAATCAGAACGCGTTGATGTGTTTGGAAGTTGTAGCCAGTAGAGCAGTATTTTCGTGCTGTTCGGCTACTTCCAAATGTTCAGCTTAGGTACGCACAACTTGTATTCGCATCAGAACGAAGCAGGTGTATTTAGGGGAAAAGATAGTTCGCCAACTTGTAGAGGAGGTATTAGTACTTTGACTAAAGCTTCGTCCAATGCAGTTACGTATGCTAATGCTGATACGAAGTTCTGATTCAAACCACGTTCACAGCCGGTGTGCCTCCCCATCGTCCACCTATTCATTCTCTACCGTTTCCCACATATTGCGCTCTCCGGGCCATTTTTAACCAATTACGAATTTTTGGTTCTTACCAACACCGCCCCCTTGCAGCACGCCCCGCCCATTCCTATCGTTTGCAAGTTTTTCCACTCTCGGATTTCCTTTGGAACCGAACTACGAAGTTTTTCGAAATTTTTGTAGCAAGCACCGCCCCCTTTACAGCACGCCCGCCCATAATGGGTGGTCTCCCTCATTTCGTCCGCCAACTGATTGCCTATCGTTTGCCACTTTTTCCGCTCTCGGGGCTCTTTTGGAACCGAACTACGAATTTTTGAAATATGTAGCTCACAACTGTGCGCACGCCCCGCCCACAGTGGGCGGGGCTTAGCTCAGTTCATGTGTGTTCCGTACATCTTGGCCCATGCCCTACCCAACCCACCCTTGACCCGCCCCCTCCAACTGGCTCTTCAGGTGATTCCGAATTTCCGGACAGACAGACAGACAGACGTTGCCGTTTATATATAGTAGGATAACCAACAAGTTACTTCTATATTATCCACACAATGATGAGGACTGTTCGCGCGGTCCAGGGTTTAAATCGGCACCTGTTTAGAGCAGAAAAATCTTCTATACCCCGGGTACGGTAAGTTGGCGCCACATTCGTCTGGGAGGATGGAAACTTTCACTTGTACATCGGCTGGCCCCGCAAGACATTGTGTATCCTGCATCGCATTCAGTGAATCACTTTGATATTGGGAAGAAGTGGAATGCATGCTCCATCCCAAAACGAGATTCATTATCGGCGAAGAACTTATCCTTTATCTATTGGGGTCATTCTTACATATTGGATTCAATATTGTTGTCTTGAATTCAGGGGCCCGATAAATAGACAGTGAATACGCCGATCACCAAAAAACGCCCCGCACCCCTGAGCAAGTCGTACGCAGTGTCTTTTCCAATGAAAAACAGCCGTAAGCATATAAGCAAGGCACAACATACAGTCCTCATCATTGCGGACCGGTGGGGCGTGTCAGTGCGGCTCCGTCTTCCGCGGTGATGAAGTCGTTCTGCACCAGTTGTTGAAGCGGGCAAGTGACATTACTGTATTATATCCTTCGTATTACTCGTTTTCTACCACTTTTTGTCGCATACGCGTTTCAACAAAAAGGCTGAGAACGGCTTCAACAGTGTGCGCACTCCTACTGGCTGACACGCCCCACCGGTCCGCAATGATGAGGACTGTACCGTCCATACTCCCAACGGCACGCCACTAATGGCCCTGCTAATCATCACCTGATGACGACGGATCAACCATGTTTGCCCACAATCTGATTGGCGCTTTTCCCAGGCTTTCTTTAGGCTCCGAAAAGTCCTTGCTCTCATTGGTAACAAGGTGTTGCGAATTGTACGGGCTACTTCTAATTATTGGATTCTCCCATGTTCCGCGCGAATTTCGTCAGCGGACTCGTTGAAGAGTCATTATTATGCCTCTGCTTCTGTTGAGGATCCCTGCTGATACTGTCGTAAAGTCTGCTAGCGATCAAGTGACGTGATCGGACCGTGCTACCTAGAGCCTGGATTTCCGCAAGTCACCATTCTGCTTCTGACCCGCCTACCAAGATGGGCACATACATATTGCCAGCGCGACCGACAAAGACCCACCCATGGACTTCGAATTTAACATGTCTGGGAGTAGAGAGAGAGAGAGAGAGAGAGCAGTATGCAAAATTTTCAAAACGTTTTGGCAATCTAGTGGTAAGTACTGCTTGAAGGGACTTTCAACTGTTGATGTTACAACGAAAACAAAACAAACAATAACATTTATTCAGGTAGCATGGAAGCATTCACAGCTACTAAGACTCAAGCACTGGCGGTCATACTCCTCTCCGTAACGAATGTTCGCGGTTGCAAGGTCCTAAATACGAACGTTAGACAACAGTACAGAATGTTTGAAACATTTTACACATTGCATATTACACTGCATTACTGAAAACATATTCCGCAGGTGGGAGCTCTGAATACTGAGATCTGAGCATTATTTTTCCTATGTACTGTTTGAATCACCTATGTAGAAAAAAGCAGAAGGAAAAAAACGCTTGAACCGAGTCCGAGTTAATTTTGAGCCAGCACGTGAAGAGTAGGAGCAAGGGAGCTGTTCAAAGAACCGCACAGCAGCGCATGAGAAAAGATAGACCGTAATGTCACGCAGTACTGATGCATCCATTGCAATAATGGTGTGGGGGACACAACTATCGCAATATCTGGCGCCCCTTTCCACGCCTTCGAATGGGAGGAATACAGTAACCCACAGACCTCCCACGTACATGTAGAGGATATGACCTGTAAACGCGGAATGTGTCTCCAAAGGCACATCTTAAGGAGCGTTTAGACTTCGCTACGGCAGCGCTTCAATCGCGCGTTCGACGCGATCGATGCAGTAGAAAGCATGCGCATCGATCGCGCCGAACGCGCGACCGAAGCGCTGCCGTCGCGAAGTCTGAACGCTGCCTTCATGTACAAAATGATAAATGCGGCTAGAGAACTGGAAATATGGAGGGGTGGGATGGGATCGTATCCAGCAGATATTTTATAGAATTTGATGGCGCCGCCTTAGCGTAGAATCGTAGAGGTCGCAACACTGTGGCGATCCCACCCGGCGCCAATAGAGAAAGCTCTCCTTCTCTTTGGCTCTGATTGGTAACCCAATGAACGAACACTTTCTGCAAAAAAAACTGCATCTTGGGTGAATTATGATGATCATCAACGGTCCAAACGCATTCAACTACTAGTTACTGATGGCAATCGGGTGGGTGATATTGCTTGCAGAAGTTACTTGTTGGGTGTTTACCAAATCAAAGAGGAACGAAAATGACAATTTAACATACATTCAAAAGTCGCGCTTCACAGTATGGAGCTCTGACAAGAGTTAGCTGCAATTTGGTGGGATCTTCTCCGTCGTAGACTTGCAGTTGCATAAGCTCTCGTATAGCAGGCGTGATATGATCAGCAAAAGCATATCCGACTTCAATCTGAAAAATACAATGCTTATTAACAGTAGATGGTCGGGTACAGGGCACATCGTTGTTGGGGAATCCCCAATAGAGGGGGGGTCGTATTTGGTCGCCAGGAGAGGGGGGTCGTATTTGGGCTGGGAAAATTTATTTTGATAGTTGATTTTCTCGCTTCACGGACGTTGTAAAGGGGAGGGGGTCGTATTTACGTTTTGGCGTTGTAGGAGTGGTGGTTGACTTATAGTGATTTTCCTGTTTCATGCATACTATTCGCCCCCCTCCCCCACGGCTCGATTCGGCAGAGGGCCGGGGAGGGGGTTAAACCAATCCTCAAGAAAAAAAAAAGGGGGGGGGGTCGTACAGACTCGACCAAAATCCCCAACCAATGATGTGCCCTGGTCGGGTAGAGATTTCTCTCAAGCTGCGTTCACACTTTGCAGTGTTCCCAGCGTTCCGAGCGTCCGGTAGCGTCGTGCGTCAGAGTCTAGCGAGGGCTAGGGAAGTATGTGTATCAATCTGGCGTCGCCAGCGTCTGCCTGCGTGCACAGCGTCTAGGGGAAGAGAGAATGGCGCGATAGGAGGATAGCACAGTGCTGGTAGAGAGTTGGCGCATTGGAAGGGTATCAGCTGTCTGTTACCTTCCTCATCGCGCATACTCTCCCCTCCCGGACGCTGATAGACGCTGGTGCACGGTGGGAGACTCTGACAGACGCTATATCGATATTTATACTCTAGTCGCTGACGCTGTCGGACGCTCGGAACGCTGGTGGAGCTATTCCTCGCTGGTGCATGCTGCCACAATGTAAGAAGTAGCCTCAGTGAATACCTTATGACGCGGCGCCAGCCTTCTTCCATCAATCACCCTCACCATAGTGGGAATGGCCGATGGAACGTGCTTGCGACGCGTCAAAACGTCTGCCTCCATTACATATTACAGGTCTGCAGCGTGCTCTCATGTCTACATGGCATTTTCTGGCCACTGTGACCAGAAGCTGAGGTTATACGTACCAACACTTCACACCTAGTAAATGACTCATCCACCCCGGAGTCGCTCTTCCCTGAACAAAGATTACCAGTGACTCGCGGTATGGTTTTTTGCACCTTTGACTGCCGTGACTGCCGCAGCCCTCTATCTCTCTGCACCTGGCCTTTTACGGCACGATCTAAAAGTTCTAGTTCTACGTAACGCGTGACGCATTACATATCTGTTTTCTTACTAATTCTCCATTGTTAGTCTACTAAACCCTTAACTGCAACTGAAAGTAACCTATGTAACCTTTGTTTTCTCGAAGAGATTGTTATCGTTAAATGGTACAATGTGCTGGCTACAGAGGAAATACGAAGGATCCACTAGACCAGCGTGAAGGAGTATGTGACGGAGTATGAATCTTATTCTATGTATAAGGTGAAAGACGAAAGGCCCATTCACTTCTCATTGAGTAGTTGTTGTAGTTGAGAGAAATCGTCAATAAATGGCAGCTGTCCACAAGGCAGGGACGAGTATTTACTCCTAAGAATGCGTACGACTGCAAACTACGTACTGATTCATCAGAAGCGGCAGAACTACAATCACCGCCTCTTAGCAATCGGGCGTACATTTGCAGCACTGGTTGGCCAGGTTTCTTCTATGTTAACCTGGACACCGCTCCAGTCAATCCTATTGTCTGACACCATCGCGTTCATGATTTTCGTAATCGATAAGTTTGGGAAGTTTCCTTGTTACTATATGTAGTCTTTAATGATTCTAATAAAAATATAAAAGAATATAAGAGTATAAAATATCGTAACATACAAAAGCCCTTTTACTTTAAGAAAAGCGAAGCTCCGAGTTTTAGCGACGGTTTCCTTCCCCTGAAAAGATTTTGCGACAATCCTACAACAAGGATACCGATAGAACGACGTTGTGAAAGCATGCGGCACTTGCAGTTTGTCGTTCGCGGCGGCGCACCTACGAGATAATGTTAAGCCACTTCCAAGGGCAGGAAGCAGAGAATCCAAACATCATAGTTAATCCTTTCAAACATTGTAAATGTATACAGTAAAGAGACTCCGAATGTGCTAGAGAGATAGGGACGAAACGATGACCGAGTATACCACAACGATTGTGAACAATGAAAATGGAAATGATGGAGGGAAGCTCCGTGGCATTACCGAGCCCTCAGTGACTAAGCAGAGCACCGCATCTTCATGTAACCACCACAACGGAGGGGTCGTATTGTGCCCGATGGAGGGGGGGGGTCGTATAAAGATATAGAAGTTTGGAAGAGACCCCAGAGAAGGAGCGGCCTCATAACAGTGAGACGCTTGATAACAGTTCAAACAAACTGTCGCCCTAACTACACCTGGAAAAAACTGCCGACTCTAATTAAGCATTTCCTTACGCTGAGTTAGCCATTTATAGGGTTGCTCGCCAAAGCAACAGCCGAAGATGATGACGAGGACCAGGAAACAAGAGCAACAGTGCTGCTTCTGCAATATCCTTCACAGGCCGCGCATTTCCACGAAACATGACAATAAAAACGGCCTAAGCGTTCCTACGTTAGTTACAATTACAAGCCAAAAACGCCAATTAAACATTTTGAGGATGCTGCCTCATGCTTCAGAGTTCCGAATAGATGGGGATGAGTGGCAAAGGAATAGAAATGAAAACAACAGAACTGCAGTATGTAAGATGGAAGAATCTGGGTCTAAAAATACTTATAGATGTCACTCTTTAATCATAATCAGCAGAATTCATTAAGATGCTACGTCCCCAACGAGTAATGGAACTAGGCGTGAGGTTACTGTAGATCCGCAGTGTACGCAAATGGCCGCGCCGCAGCTGTGCGAAACTAATGGCGACCTGCCATGCCAGTGTTCGCTCGTCAGTCAGCACCTGCGAACAGTGCAATTCCCACGCTAATACAAGTGCATTGGAGCGCGCTATTTTACGACTTGGAGCCATTTTCAAGCCAAACACTCGAAAACTACCTCTCTTTCAAAGCACCCATAACTTCGTTGAAGATTAAGCTCTCGGAGAGGGGAAAGTGGGAATGAGTGGAGCTAGGTTGACTCTTGTTACCTGAGTTTGAGCAATTGCAAAAACGTTGTTTTCTGGGAATTTTTCTCCGTTGTGATCCTCTTGTGATCATGGGGGACCAACCACAAGTCGCTACGCTTTGGACATCCATGGCAAGCTTCATGCACGGCCTTTTGTAAAAAAACGATTTTGGGCCGGAAGCATGAAGCTTTCTACTTTCCAGCAAGGCCTTCATTTTATCACTGGGCCTGCTATTCGAAAAAATCGACACTTGTGATCATAGCGTGATCACTTGCCAACGACACGAACAGATAACCCTTCGAGCCAAATCGAACCTCCTGTTGGCTTGAACACTTTTGTATGCTTCTAAAACGCATGTTTTCGCCAACTATATCAGGTAATAGTTTATTGGGCCCTAATTGGCATCACCTCGCAATGCGCCATGCATACGGCTTTCAGGCATAGGTGTTGGGAGAGAGCAACTTCTAGATTGGGCTTACTAAGCGCAAGCACATGTGTTCCTGCGACCAGAAGTCTGAAAATGTACTTTCATATGTTTATTGATCATCACGTCGTGAGCCCTTTGGTTTGTTTATAGATATGGTGCCCTTGTGGGTGGTCATCGTAGCTCCTACCATCGCCCCTTCCTCGTACGTATTGTCTGTATGCTGCACCACAGCGCCAGCGTACTGAACGTGACGTACGTAGGTACTGCGTCCCCCCCCGCTCGACAGCAAAATTTTGTAAAAAAAATTTCAGGAAAAAATGGGCAAAGTGGTAGGAGGTTGGGTTGGGAGAATCTGGGAAAGTGGGAGGTAGCATGGGGAGGGGGGTCGTACTTGAGGATGGGATTATTAGGTTGTCGCATAAGTTCTTATACACGTGTTTGATCCTCTCCTATTTCGTTCGCATGGATGTTGGTATTACGTCATCACGTGTGCGTGACGTGTACATTATACTCTTTCATTACACTAGCTATCACTCACCGAGCTTGCATTTGCAGTACACAATGTCGCACAATTACCACTGTGACAGAATGTACCTGCGCCACTGCCTGGTTTTGCTTAACGATTCACAAAAGAAGCTTCGCGTTCAACTCGCACCCCCCCCCCCCGATGATCACTAGTAGATGACAGAAATGGGTCCTCTACGATAACCCTGTAAGGGAGCAGGACTGGGTCGACAAAGGAGAACAGCCAGAAGCCACCTCAAAGACCGACCTTCACACCCCTGTTCTGTTGGTGGTCCAGAAGAGGCATGGAGTTCTGGGAGCTGCTGGAGAAGTGACAGACGATTGATGCTTCCACATACGTGACCCAGCTGCGGAAATTGAAAGATCACGTCGACCGTACTCGTGGAAGGAATGCGGAAATCTACTTCCACCATGACAACGCCCGACCTCACACTGCAAAGGCGACCCAGGCCGAGCTGGAGAAGTACGGATGGCTGATGGTCGCCCACCCTCCCTACAGCCCTGACCTCGCTCCTTCTGACTACTGGCTGTTCCTGCACCTGCAGCGCTCTCTGGACGGAAAAAGTTCGAAACAAAGGATCAGGTCAGAAAGGCACTCGACGACTTCTTCAAGTCCCAGCCCCCGTCGTTCTGGAAGGAAGGAATCGACAAGCTGCCTGAGCGCTGGCGTCGAGTAGTGGGATGGTGATGATGCATATCTCTAATCTTCAGGTTGGTTCGCTTTTGAGATATACGAAAAAAGTCATGTAAAAGAACTTATGCGACAACATTATAGGGGGGTCGTATTCTTCAGGACATGATCAAAACGCAATGGCCTGCCCTGGTGGCAAATCTCTGGGGGCCCTGCCATTTACTTTCCATTTACTTTCAGACGATCAGGCGCTGTGTCGAATATCGAAGGCGTTTGTATACACTTACTCCTTTTGATCCACGGATAAAGTGGATACGAATCGGGTCCAGCTCGTCGAAGGGCAAACCTATTTGTCGGGCATCTAAAAAATGACCGGTTGAATGCTGGAGTCCAACGCAACATTATAATAATTCAATCACACTTGTTGGATTACTATAATGAGCATCGATTAAAACAACTTTTACCGCCGTCTGTTGGAATGATCATGCCATGTACAAAACGAATCCAAGAGTATTTGCATCGTCACCACACGTTTTCTTTGATGAAAGTGTGTCGAAACATATTCGCACCCTAAATTGCACATATGTGAGTAAAAAAACAAGGAATCAAGTGGCGGAATGAACAAAATTTTGAAAGTTCGATGATTTTCTGCGTTTACAAAAGTAGCCGGCGTTAAAAATATACCCTATAAATTAACTATCCGCCTGAAACATCGGACATGTGCGCCACTAAGAGTATCGGAACTTCATTTTAGGGTTCTTTCTCGTGGCGACATACATTCACAAGAAAAACCGATAGGGGGCCCAATTCGCCGTGTGGTGGCGCGATTGTGTCTTGTGTGCTTCTGCCAATGACAGCGTTTCTTAGGTCGTAGCATTGGCTCCTATGGGACTTTGCCGTGTTGGACGCCAGCGCGCATCCTATATTGTCGGCCACGCTCCGTCGAGCACATGGTTTTTCTGTACACATGGTTAGAGCTTCTCTACCGACAATATCATACCTATTACTTTGTACAGAATGGTGATGGGTAGCGTTGATTAACACGTTGACAACATTCTTGTTTCTGAGCCACCGGTGGCTCATGACCTTCTCCATCACTTTTTGGGTTATTGCAGGCAGTCTCAATCGATCCTTTTCTTGCTTTCGAGTAACCTGTGGAAGGTGAGTTTCCAACAAGGATGAGCAAGAAAAATGTTGCTGCCCCATGCGATATTATTGACTTAACAACATTGAGCGAATTTCAACTAGCTACTGCTGCGGCAGAAACCTCCAAAACAGTTCTTTTTGGACGAAACTTGGCTGCAGGGACTGCGCGGGTCTTTGATCATGAACATGTCTCATTTGTAATTGGCGCCATATGGCGCCAGTAGGCGCCACTTTGGCGCCAGCGATTTTTTTTGACACCGAATTTGAAAGAAACCTCTACACCTAGCTTATTTGACATCCTGGTCACGAATGTATCGTTGCCTTCCAAAGTTCCTGGCGGCAGCGATCTCGTTGGCCGAATGTGGTACACAACTCGAACCACTAGGTTATTGCATCCTGGTCCGAATCAGTATCATTCCTTTCCGTATTAAACCCCGTTTGGTGATCTAGAGATGGCGAACAAGTGATAAATATGGATAGTGGAAATAAAATATGGATAAATAGTGGTAATAAAATATTGCTAGAAATCGCGGAAATTGTAAAGTGGGCGGAGCTAAGTGTGCGGAGCCTTAGCCTGCATCTTTGTGCAATTGCTTGTCTGTTGACAGCAATTGTGGGAGAGGTGTGTTTGAAAGCGTCAGCGTTGAGATAAGGTATGAGAACATAAAACAAACCTGTTTAGAAGTGGGCGTGGCCGGCTATGTGTCGGTGTGGCCATCTATGAATCATTGTAATGTGTGAAAAGCAGCAAATTCCAAGAAAATTCTGAGAAACGGAAGTTACGGTACAGATTTTGGAAATCACGATCGCGCTAAAAAGTGGGCGTGATCGCAGAGGGCGGGGCATGAGATGGCATTCAATAGGGTCCAAGATGGTTGTCCCTACACGATTGACTTATCATTCTGCGAAATTTGACGTAGCGGCAAAAAAGTGGTCCACGAGGGACAATATGAGCCACCGGTGGCTCAGGGCGGACGCATGCGAAAGCACGCCATTGTCCCACGTGGCGCCTTCCCGCAAAATGCGATTGTCGTCAACGTGTTAAGTGCACGTAG
>MU915026.1:10705-25867 GCA_036418165.1 Cooperia oncophora
CAAAATTTTGAAAGTTCGACAAAGATTCATTTTCTGCGTACAAAGTAGCCGGGTAAAAAATCATACCCTTATAACTTAACATCGTGGAAACATCGGACATGTGGCCACTAAGATCATCGGAACTCATTTTAGGGTTCTTTCTAGTGGGCGAACCCTACCATGTCACAAGAAAACCGCAATTCGCCGTGATGGTGGGCGCGATTGTTTCTGTGTGCTTGCCAATGACGGTTTCTAGGTCGTAGATGGCTCCATGGGACTTTGCCGTGTGACGCCAGCGCGCATCCTTATGTGATCGGGCCCGGCTCCGTCGAGCACATGGTTTTTCTGTACACATGGTTAGAGCTTCTCTACCGACAATATCATACCTATTACTTTGTACAGAATGGTGATGGGTAGCGTTGATTAACACGTTGACAACATTCTGAGCCACCGGTGGCTCATGACTTTCTCCATCACTTTTTGGGTTATTGCCGGCAGTCTCAATCGATCTTTTTCTTGCTTTCGAGTAACCTGTGGAAGGTGAGTTTCCAACAAGGATGAGCAAGAAAAATGTTGCTGCCCCATGAGATATTTTGAATTAAAAATTGAAATTTTTCAACTAGCTACTGCTGCGGCAGAAACCTCCAAAATAGTTCTTTTTGGACGAAACCTTGGCTGCAGGGACTGCGCGGGTCTTTGATCATGAACGTGAGATCTCATTTGTCATTGGCGCCATATGGCGCCAGTAGGCGCCACTTTGGCGCCAGCGATCTTTTTGACACCGAATTTGATAGAAACCTCTACACCTAGGTTATTTGACATCCTTGTCACGAATGTATCGTTGCCTTCCAAAGTTGGCGCCAGCGATCTTCTTGGCACCGAATTGGGTACAAACTCGAACACCTGGGTTATTTGGCATCCTGGTCACGAATGTATCATTCCTTCTCAGTATTAACGCCGTTTGGTGATCTTGAGATGGTGAACAAGTGATAAAATATGGATAGTGGAAATAAAATATGGATAAATAGTGATAATAAAATATTGCTAGAAATCGCGAAAATCTAAAGTGGGCGGAGCTAAGTGTGCGGAGCCTTATGCATCTTTGTGCAATTGCTTGTCTGTGAGCAATATGTGAAGAGTGTGTTTGAAAGCGTCAACGTTGAGATAAGGTATGAAAATAAAACAAACCTGTTAAAAAGTGGGCGTGGCCGGCTATGTGTCGGTGTGGCCATCTATGAATCATTGTAATGTGTGAAAAGCAGAAAATTCCAAGAAAATTCTTAGAAACGGAAGTTATGGTACACATTTTGGAAATCACGATCGCGCTAAAAAGTGGGCGTGATCGCAGAGGGCGGGGCATGAGATGGCATCCAATAGGGTCAAATAGCAGTCCCTACACGATTGACTTATCATTTTGCGAAATTTGACATAGCGGCAAAAAAGTGGTCCACGAGGGACAATATGAGCCACCGGTGGCTCAGGGCGGACGCATGCGAAAGCACGCCATTGTCCCACGTGGCGCTTTCCCGCAAAACGCGATTGTCGTCAACGTGTTAAGTGCACGTAGGTGAAAGGCCGGTGATAGTGGGGCATTTGAGCTGCGCAAGCACGTAAGCCCCGTGAAGCCGGCCCATATCACCAAAGGCGCGCCTGCATCGGCTGACGAGCTAACTGGTTTCAAACGCACCTACGATGACCGGTTCAAGAGGATAACCGCACATGCAAAGAAACTCAGTAGCAATAGGTAGCTCGCGCCTGGGTGCAGACTGCTCGTTAGGCGCACGTCTCAACACACCACAGACACGCTTAACTTTCGCGATATTTTTTTGTTTTCCAACGATTTTCCTGATCTCCAAACTCACTCAGGACGAATTAAAAATTGAAATTTACATTGCAGCCTAAGCCACAGAGACAAGTGGACGCCAGTCCACACGTCCCTGGTGCTTAGGCTACTCTGCAACCGACTCGCGTACTTTTGACTTTGGTCCAGCCCACCACGCACGTGTCCCTCTCACAATGGCTGTGTCTATCTTATTTTAAGAGCCGGTCTTCTACAGACCTTTTCTTACCTTCTGTCGGTGCCTGTAGTGCACTGGAACCGTTTCATGAGTCCAAGTGACGCCCACTCCGCCTTCAACGACTAATGCCTCGCACTTTTATGCCTCGCACTTCTCAACCGGTGACCCCCTCGCTGACTTTAACTTTCGACTGACTCATTTTTGGCAGTGCCTGGCTTCTAGAACCGAAGTACAATTTCCGGACTGAGTACTTCATACTTGGATATACGCCCCGCCCGCTGTGAACGGCTCCCAATTTACAGCAGATATGCTCCACTCTCCACAGATGTTTGTCTTCTCCGCGGATTTTTTTTGCGATCTCAAAACTTTCGAAAGCCAAACTATTGAATTTTTTGAGAGTACTGCCATCTCAAGCACGCCCTCCCCATTCCAAATGTGTCTCCACCATTTGGTCTAATAACCGATTGCTAACCCGACTCCACTTTTCTCCCTTCAGGGCTGCTCTAGAGCCGAGTTATGAGTTTTTTTTTCAGTGACACCACCAACCTTCGTCGCATGTCCCTACTGTAGAAGGGCTTACCATGGGCGTGCTCTTCATATCTTGTCCCACACTTTCAAAACTCAACCTTAATCCGACCTCTGCAAGTTGATCTTCAGGTACATACAGCCAAATTCCCGGACAATTACAAGCAGTTGGCGATAATCGATACTCAGCTTAAATGCTAGCAGTGGGCTATCTACTGGTGAAAAGGCCAAACACTGCGAAAAAAGCCTTCTTCCTGAAGAGCCATTTAGGACGAGTTTTGCAGGCGTATTGTAAATAACCGCTCCGGCAGGTACGGCTTCATGTATGTACTCATATATCCATTCAGCACCGCAGCCGCTTCATACTAATCCCTTCGCTTTTGTTTTACTCAGCAAATGAATCAAAGCGGCATCTGGAAGGTCGTCCATTTGTGGGCGGGCGGGCGTGGAGGGCGTTTGAGGTCGGTATGTTGTAGCTTTATAGGACCCTTATAAGGGCACCTCCCTAGGAAAAACCGCTCAGCGCCTACTCAGCATCGTGGAAATCCGCCCTGCCAGGCATATCAATCCTACTCATTCAGGGATTTATCGCGCCAACTGACTTTGAACAAGCAAACATAGCAAATTGTATATAACTGGGGGATATTCCAACAATATTTCTTTCGGGTCTTGCACGTAGTCCGTGCCCCGCTGCAGCGTGAATCTTGGTGCTGCGTAGAACGGACAATGCCAGAATTTTCCAAGCCTGACAATCTAGATAGCATAATTTTAAATTCTGGGCTGATGCCTACGCCTTGATACGGTGCCAACCAGCGTACCCTCAAGGTATTAAAAATGGGTTTTTTTTCTGAATGGGAATATGTTGCACTTGCGGAAACATCCTCTCTTGCTCACCGTTGATTGATCCTTCTTGGGTGCAGCATGCTGGAAAAGTAAAGAAATTTAACGAAATTGTGTCTTTGAAAAGCGGCACGTATTGGTTACTCTTCAGCATCGCACACTATTTGATGCACACCTATCAACCAAGGTTCATTTCAGATGATGGAAAGAAGCGATTTGTAAGCCACGGGTCGCAAACGGGCCGCACGGTGTTGATTCGCTAGCAAGTCCGGAGAACTCGTACAATGAGATTGAAGGAATGGTCTTTATTGGAGAATGTTTCTTTATTGGGGAGTCACTTGTCGGCTACTTCTATTTCCCCTTTACTGCCCAAGCTCTCCAGAGTTTGAGTCAAATCTTCGATTACCCCTGGAGCTCCTATGTAGTCGATTCCATGGGTGATGAAGGCTCCAACTGAATCCAGTAGTAAGCAAACCAAATTCAGAGCGATGAATAGGTTCTTGATGCGTTCCTGCTATTTGCTCAGCATTCCATTGTGTTGCTGTGGAATGAGAGCATCCAGAACTGTTCTTAACGCGATTTTGTGACTTGTCCCAAGTTTTTTTTCCGTAGGTGTCATATTGCGAAGCGGGAATTGATTAGGCTGTAAGGATTAATGTTTAGCAACGATCTTGCTTAATGTTGTGGGAAAATTGTAGCAGTGGATTAGCTTCGACCAGGGCACGCCATCTTGTGATCATCACAACAGGGGGGTCGTATTTGACCTCGAGGAGGGGGGGTCGTAAGCGCGGGGACCTTTCTGAAGTGAGGGTGCAGCGATACCCAGATGTCGTTCAGCTTCAATGATGAAAGACTTATCCATGTGAAGAACCTCTGAAGAGACCCACACAAGACAGAAGCAACCTGCCAGCGCAGAAGTGGGGAACGGGCGATGACAGGAAATACGATGGCCTCCCACAACGACGTCATGAATTAATAAAAAAAGATAAAGGATAAAGTCTCCGCCGTTGATCAACCCCTTTGTGGGATGCGGCACGCATTCTACTTCCATTCAGAATCGTAGTGGCTTATTGAATGCGATGTGGCCTATACAATGACTTGCGGTGGCCAGCCGATGTACAAGTCAGTGTTTTATCCTCCCAGACGAATCTGGTACCAATTTACCGTCCCGGAGGGTAGAAGGCTTGGTTGGCCTGGGCGAGAGTCGACCCGGGATTTGAACCCGGCATCGCGCGAGTGGTAAGCGCGCCACTTGTCACTACACCACCTCCGCGCCAATGAATATCCGCCATGAATAATAAACAGATGAAAGTACACTTCCGCACCTTTCTATCGCAAGCACATCTACTTGCACGGAGGAAGCCCTTTCTAGAAGTTGCACCTTCCCAATAGCTCTGCGTGAAAGCGCTATGCATGGCGCATTGCAGAGGTGATGCCAATTGGCGCCCAATGAACTATTTCCTGATATCCTTGGCGAAAACATGCGTTTTAGAAGCATACCAAAGTCTTTAAGCCAACTGGAGGTTTTATGGCGTCGGAGGGGTTGATTTTTCGGGTCGTGGGGCAGTGATCACGCTGTGATCACAACGGGAATTTTTTCGAATAGCAGGCCTAGGGATAAAATGAAAGTTTCGCTGGAAAGTAGAAAGCTTCACGCTTCCGGCACAGTTTTTCTTTTTACGAATGGCTCTGTATGAAGCTTGTTATGGCTGTTCAAAGCCATACGACTTGTGGATGACCCCGCAAGGATCGCAACGGGGAAAATTCCTAGAAAACAAACGTTTTTAAAATCGCTCAAATTTAGATAACAATAGCGAAGCAAGTGCCACATTCCTGCTTTCCGCTCTTCAAAAGCTCTACCCTCAAGGAAGTTATGGGTGTTCAAAAGAGGGGTACTTTTCGAGTGTTTGGCTTGAAATTGGCTCCAGGTCGTAAAATAGCGCGCTCCAATACGTTTGTATTAGCGCGTTCGCGTGCGGCTGACCGCGAACAATTAGCATTCAAACTGGGCAGTTCGAATCATTACCGATTCGCCCATAGTTGTCTCGTGTACTTCCAAAGGAGTGCCCTTCATTGTTTTTGTTTTGATTAATTATTGTTTAATTATTGTTTATTAATTCGAGTGAACAGTCGTCTGCCTTTTTGTAGGGTCAGTTGCATGTGCCTGACAAGTTAGCATATCGTTTCTACATGCTGCAGGGAAAGGAACTTTTGAAATGGTTTAAGATCAACTTGATCAAAAGTACATGTGATCTTGATCAGCATATTTTGTTAAGCAAAGGCTGACAAGGCGATAGCAGTAGATGCTTTTAAACATGCGAATATTTTGCAGTTTCTGCTCTGGTTTCTCGTAATATAAACGGCGATGTATCGGTATACTCGATTCGGTTTTTTGAGGAGTGAATCTAGATCTCCATACGCAGCATCAAGGCAGAAACTGCTCGACCCCTTAGCAAATAGAGTATGAACCTTAGCCTTACAGCCTGTATCTTCACTTTTGACTGGAGCAATCAAAGATTATGAAGCTGAAGAATGGTGTGTGGTTTCGGAAGCATTCAGTATTTGCTCATGCATGTCGTGAATAAGGAGCAAATATATACACACAGGGGGGAGGTCGTATCAAGACCCTCATTTGGCGGGAGGGGTCGTATTTTGGAGGGAATGATCACAACGCAATGGCGTGCCCTGGCTTTGACTTATGTAATGGGCATTTGGATGTGCCCACGAATTGTAAACATCAGAGTTAAACTCATGAATAGACAAACAATTAATATCACCGCGACCGGTCTTGTCGCAATCAGCGGTGCAATGTTATAAACTATATATAGACTCAAAAACAGCAAAGCCTGAGAAATGCTATGATCTGAACCATCAACCTCATCCTACAGTGCCATTGGGGATACTCGACGCTAACCGCTGCTCCTCCAGGCAGCTTCAAATGTAGAATAAACAATTCTAAAGAGGATTCACTCTCAAGCACAAGACACAAGTAGAACTCCACTTGCGACTATTTCTTACCTCGATTTCAACTCTCCCTTAATAATGACCCTTCACTCAGCAATTGGTCAGAGTTGCATGTGATTTGCATAGGGGCTCAGAGGGAGTCCGTTCAATTCGTTTCTTTTTTCCCTTTTTTACGTATTCCTAGAGGCGTTCAGAAAAGAAATGGACCTCAGTTTGATCCGAGCTTTGCAAAAAAATTCCTTTTCAAAAAGCTATCCACGTTCTTAACGATCTCCCTGGTTAGTCCACTGCATTGAAAACTAGCGAACTCACCATTCACACCTTTCACCAACTTCAAGTAGAACCGACTGCAACTGCTGCGTCGGGTATGAGGTCTTGTCTCTGCAAGCGTTCCACTGAAATTCCAATCATTAGTCGTTATGGAAATGAAACAATCGAAAAAAAACGAGATAATGGAAGGGAAACATCAGTTACAGAGCTTTTTATAGGTCGGTACAAGCCGCATATTGTAGTAGGATACTCTGAACATTGGGTTGGCCTATAAGTGACGGCGTTCTTTCTTACACAAGTCCAGTTTGGCTGACGCGCACTGCGCGCATGGCTAAACCTACGCTTTTGGTCACTGACGGATTTCTGCGCTGACCCGTTGTGCTTATACATTCTAGTTCTCTGCGGACGGTTGGGCGTGTCAGCCAGTATGAGTGTGTCACCCTATCAGAGCCGTTCTCTGCCTTCTTGTTGAAGAGCGCATGCGACAAAAAGTGGTAGAAAACGAGTAATACGAAGGATATGATACAGTATTGTCACTTGCCCGCTTCAACAACTGGTGTAGAACGAGTTTGGCACCGCGCCAAACGCAGCCGCACTGACACGCCCAACCGTCTGCAGCGAACAACAGTATAGCACTTTTCAAAACCCCAATCATTCGATTGAGATAGGGCAGTTTTGTGGCTAGAAGAATTTCGATGGTAACAGTGGCGAGATGGTATTGAATGTCGTCACCTCCTAGTCCTACGTCGAAATGGTTATGCAGTTTCCACGTCTCTACCTGTTGTGGCTCTTATCACTTCATTGGCAAACATCTTTAGACTTTTACTTTTTGTCGAAGCTCGAGAGCTTTAGCGGTCGAAACCTTTTCAGCTGTATCGCTAGGACATAAACATCTTGACCCATGCTTATAAGCACTTATCGGGCACTATATCACAACCTATTTCCCACCACCAATGTTCTCTAACCACCCCTGAATCACTGCTGGAAGCAGTCTACCACTGTTGCTACAACTTGAGCTAAACGTTTCAGAAGCTCCTTTCCTTGAGAGGTCCCTTATGGTATCTCATAGGCTACTATCACTTTCTGCCATCCATAAACATTGTTCCCAACCTGCCCCCCCCCTCCCCCACATCATTTCTTGGAATCACCGTCCCACTGTTACACTGACGCGAGTTATAGATTTTGTGTTCCTCGCCTTTTACGACTCACCGCCAGCTCTTGTCAGTCGTTATCTTTTTCGGCCACCCACAACTAGTATTACTTCTTGGAGCCACCGTTTCACCGCTGCAGCGACGCGAGTTATGAATGTAGTGACCAACCCCTTTTACGGCTCCTTGTCAGCCCTTGTCAGCTATTATCACCTCCTGGCACCAACCAATGTTATCCACGTCTAACCCCCTATATCACTCACCAATGTGAACTCTGTATGGCCATTTGAAGGTAAGTTATGAATTTCCGTTCAAACACACACATACAGACACATACCAACAGACAAACTTAGCGGATTATATATGGTAGGATTGTACTCTGTTGTCAGTTTTGTGGTGAGGTTCATCCATTCTTCTTCTTGTGCGTCCATCCAATAAATTCCTTCCTATTGCTGCTCTTCGGCTGCACTGCAGCACAGCTACAACAAGTGGCGATCACCGAACTGGACGCCGACAAGCCGACGACAGCAGCTAGGACAAAGAAGAATTCGTCCAACAAGTGAGCCAGTAACAACAGCAGCTTCACAGTTAGTGTAAACAACGACGTCTCGATGGATGCTGAACGATGGATGCTACGCACCATCCTGGATGCTCAGGCCAAGGCACAGCAACAGATGTTCAGCGAATTACTAAGTCGCACGGAAGGTATGTCCGCCTTTTCACGCCCGATCACAATATCAGCTCCTGTTTCAACGGCCGAGTTCGTCACAAACTCCCTTTCATCGCGTCTGCCTGAGTTCGTCTACGATCCTGACAACGGCTGCACGTTTGAGGTCTGGTACAATCGCTACGAGGACGTCATCGCGAAGGACGGTGCCATACTAGACAACGCTGCAAGAGTCCGACTAATCGTCTCCAAACTCGACGCCGTCACCTATGCTCGATTCACAAACCACATCCTTCCGAGGAAAGCGTGCGACGTTCCACTAGAAGACACTGTGACAATCCTTGATGGAACTGTTTGGTCACAATACGTCAGTTTTCGCCAGACGCTACGTGTACTTGAAGGCCTAACGGATGGAGTGTACCTTCGCGACTATACCGGAATATTCAATCAACGACACACAATGGCCGAATTCAACGACGTCACTCCTGAGCAGATGAAGTGCCTCGTATGGATATGAGATGAGCGGATTGGTTGCTTCCGAAGACGCCGACATCCGAGCACGTGCTCTCCGCAAAATGGAGGACAATCCGAATACACACTCAAAAAACTCGCTGCTGATATCTAGCAATTCCTCGACATTCGTCAAGATTAAGCACTACTCAAATGAACCGCTCCAGATCATATCAATGTAGTCGACACACACACAACCAGAAAAGCCGAGATTGCGAGATGCCCTCACTCTGCTTTCGCTGTGGGGCAAACCACTGGTCGAGGGACTGCTCATTCCTAAAGAAAGACATGCCCACGGCTGCAAAACGAATGGTCACAAGCGAGAATTCTGCAAAACTCCACGAGGAAGAAGCAGAAGCCGCAGCGGAAACGAAAAATTACCAACAACGTCGTCATCGCTTCAACTCATGCCAGCACCGCTGCTGCATCGCGTATCTATCGCCAGGTAGAAATCAATGGAAAGAAGATACGCATGCGTTTGGACACTGGAGCAGACGTCACATTGTTGAGCAAGGCAGATTGGATTACTATTGGTAGTCCGAAGCTACAACCTCCTGGACTGACACTGAAGTCTGCCAACGACAAGCCGATCAACGTTCGAGGACGCTACGACTGCAACTTCGTCATTGATGGTCACCGAGGACGAGGTACCTGCTACGTAGCCGACACGCCATCGCTATTGGGTATGGACTGGATCGCCCAACACGAGCAGCTATTCCGTCATCTCACAGAAGGATCAATTTGCAACGTATCTTCAAGGACGCTCAGCACCTTGAATACTTCTCTTACTACGCATCTGAGAAGGAAGTTCCCAGCAGTTTTCACACCAGAGCTAGGACGTTGTACCAAATCAACTGCTAAACTCGTGTTGAAGCCAGAAGCAGAAGCCCGTGTTTCTGAAGGCTCGCCCTGTTCCGTATGCGCTCTGCCGAAGATTTCGACCGAAATAGATCGTCTGGTATCTATTCAAGTCTTGACGCCCATCGACCACTCAAAATGGGCCGCACCGATCGTCGTCGTTCAGAAGAAGAAGAAGAAGAACGGATTGATCCGACTCGGCGCAGACTACTCAACTGGACAACAACGCACTGGAACAACACCGACATTCCACTCCCAAGCCCAGACGACATCTTCACGAAGCTCAATGGAGGACGCTTCTTCTCTCAGATCGATCTCGCCGAAGCCAGGGCACATCATTGGTTGGGGATTTTGGTCGAGTCCCTATGACCCCCCCCCTAAAATGCGGATCGATACGACCTCCCCCCCCCTTCAGGGTTCGTTGTTTTTTTTTATTTGCGTTTTCTTCCAACACCTACGTGGAAGAAAACAAGTGCCAAGCTAAAAATTCCCCCTGGCTTCTGAGCACCTTCCAGCACTGAACATCACCCAGCCGAAGAATTTCTGTACGAGTTAATTTCCAAACATTCCGTAGGCACACAAGAACAAGGATCCCAGCAAAATTGCTCACAGGAATTAGGTTTAGATGAACTCCGGTGTTCTGAATACATGTGTTACTTCAGTTAAGATGGAAAACCATAAGGCCCGACTTTAAACAGGTGGAAATTCAAAAATTATAACGATTTTTCACTTTTTTCTACCACTAGTCACCCTTCTTCAGAATTCCTGTTGAAGAGAATCGCTGCCTACAGACTGTTGTGTTCAAATTCGCGCGCGCGGGAAGAACTGGCAGCCATGCCATTTGAATACCAATATGCATGCCGCGTCCGCGCTTTATTGCGCTGGGGCGCCTTTTTCAGACCCCTCAAGTAAACCAACTTGTCTATGAAGGCTATAACTTTCATCAATGCCGACCATTAGGAAAAACGAAAAAAGATTTGGGCTCCCGAAAAGCACTGAAATGTTTGAAAGGTTGCGAAGTTCAGAGAGAAATTCAGCGTAGGGGATGGGTTGGAGATTTCGAAACTGGATGCAAAGGGACCAAGACGTCCTGGTTTGAACAAATATAATCTTCTTGAGACTTTAATGTTTGCAAATCTTGATCAAGCGTCGAATGCTAGAGGGTTCCTTCTTCCCAGTATCGCTTCACTTGTTTCTGAAGTTTTCGGGATTCATGAGAAAAACGCGTTGGGGATTTTCTGAGGAACACTCCGAGCAGCGCGAAAACGCCGTTTTCTGTGTACCGTTTCAAGTGGGCGTATTCGGATATCCAGAAATGCATCTAAAATGCATCCCTTCGTGGAATAGGAACAAACAGTAGTTAGTTTAGCGCTAATTAGCTTCATTTCCGGATGCGCGCAGAGGGGATGGTGCAAGTCTACGCAATGCCTGTCTAAGCGAGCAGATGTGTTTGTAGGATTTGGGGAGGTCCATGGCAACCGGACACCGTCAGATCTGTGCTCCACCACTTGCTACTTCCGAGACCAACTGCTGGAAAACGTCTGATACGAACGATATGGTAGTCCTGTCGTTTGTCGAAAAAAAAACAGGTTGGCTCAGCGCCAAGCGCGATCGCGGACACGCCCCATCATCCGCAGCGAACCAGGGTATGAGATGTACTGTTTAGTCATCTATGTACTTACGAAATGATGCCAACTTATTAATTTCCAGTTAATTTGGATTAGTTCAGTTAATGAAAGTTTTGTACTATTTTTACACATCCGGGTTCTCTACAAAGCAAGTTTTTGCTATACAGGACCAGCATACTGACACCTTTGCGCTGCTCGTTTTGAGTGAGGACTAATTACGACCCCCTCCTCCCCCAGCGGCCAAATACGACCCCCCGGCAGTCCTCAACAACGATGTGCCCTGGCCGAAACCTACCTTCAGTTGGAAGTGGACGAAGACTCAAAGAAGCTGTTGACAATCAATACGCACCGTGGACTCTACCGTTTCAATCGACTACCGTTTGGAGTGAAGCCCGCACCTGGCATCTTCCAACAGTGCATGGACGCACTCATCGCTGGAATAGATGGAACTGCCGCCTATCTCGACGACATACTGGTCACTGAACCATCGACGAACACAACACTCGACTAGAAGCAGTGTTCAAGAGGATCCAGGACTATGGATTCCGTGTACGACTCGAAAAATGTACCTTTATCTGGATAGGAATTACCTGCCTTGGTCTACCTTGGTCTACAAGTAGACACAGAAGTGCCAATCTTCCTTCGACAAGATCAAGGCAACACTGAGCTCGGATCTCTTATTAACTCATTTCGACCCCGGTCTACCAATCATCGTAGCTGCCGATGCTTCCAACTATGGAATCGGAGTGACTCTCTCATCGCTTTCCGAATGGATCCGAGAAGGTCGTCTACCATGCAAGCCGTTGCCTGACAGCCCGATTGAGAAGGAAGCACTCGCTCTCGTTTTCGACGTGCAGAAGTTTCGCTTCATCGACGGACGACACTTTACGCTGAAGACCGACCACAAGCCGCTCGTCGCGATCTTTGGAAGCAAGAAAGGAGTACCAATCTACAGTGCCAACCGTCTTCAGCGATGGGCCACAATGTTACTCAACTACAACTTCACTATCGAATACGTCAGCACCAAGGATTTCGGGCAGGCGGACGCTCTCACTCGCCAATACCGGAAGACTGCATGATCGCCTCCGTCGACGCCGATGTCACCGCCGAGTTCATAGAAAACTGTCGACACCTTCCAGTATCTGCCGAATCCATCCGGAATCGCTACGAAAGCCGATCGTTTGATCCAGCAAGTGATCAACCATGCAAAATCCGGCAAATGGTCCAAAGTCGACTCATCTTTATGGTCTTATTACAACCGCAGAAACACCCTCACGACTGTTAGTGGATGTCTTCTAACCGCATCCCGTATAGTGGTTCCTCAATCGCTACAACATAGTGTTCTAACAGCAACCCAGGACAAAAAAGGGTGAAGATGCTCTCACGAAGCTACGTCTACTGGCCGACATTTCACGCTGACAGAGAGCACATGGTCAGAAGCTGCTCCAGATGTGCTTCATTTGCTGAGGATCCCGATATGATATGATGTGGCCGAAATCCTGGCCGAAACCAACGTCTCCATGGAATCGAATACATGCTGACTTCGCCGGACCGATAGAAGGACGATATTACCTGATAATCGTGGATGCCTACTCCAAGTGGCCTGAAATCATCCAGATGTCATCAATTTCTTCATCTGCCACGGTCCAAGCAACAAAATTTTCGTCAAATTCGGAAATCCGGTCACACTTGTTACGGACAATGGGACGCAGTTCACATCCTTCACAGTTCACTTCGTTCTGCCGTTCCCGAGGAATCACACACATTCGCACACCGCCGTTCCATCCGCAAAGCAACGGACAAGCGGAACGCTTTGTGGACACCTTCAAACGAGGACTCGCCAAGTTGAAGGGGGAGGAACCGACAGAAGACGCTCTGCAGACGTTGCTGATGGCTTACCGCTCTACGCCATGCCCGTCTACACCAGACCAACGCTCACCTGCAGAAGCCTTCTTGGGACGCCGACTGCGAACCGAACTCGACTTGATGCTGCCACCAAAAGACGTCACTACAGGGAACACGAGACGTCAAGATGGAAACTCAGTTCAATCGTCGAAATGGAGCACGACGCCGCAGCTTCGAAGTCAATGACGCCGTTCATGTCAAGGATTACCGAGGACCGAAGCCTGCTTGGACACCTGGTATCATCATTCGACGCGCTGGAAACACCACATACGTAGTCCGCTGTGGAAACAACATATGGCATCGACACGTGAACCAGTTACGATCGAGGACCGACACAACAACGACAAACACCCTCATGGAAGCGTTTGATCTGCCGCTGTTCGAACTCCACGAGCAAGGACAATGTCACCCCTCAGACGATGACTGCCGAGCCGCTTCGACGATCACAACGCGTCCGACGACATCCACACCGTCTCCAGCTGGACCCTCGAAGGTCCCGATACTTGTTCACTTAAAAGGGGAGGTGTTGTAGTGCTCACAATTTATAAAATGAAATGAATATCTAATGTACAGGGATTACCATTGCCATATCCTCTTACTGTTTACATTGTACTCTGTTGTCAGTCTTGTGATGAGGCTGAATCATTCTTCTTCTTGTGCGTCCATCCAATAAACCCCTTCCTACTGTTGCTCTTTGGCTGCACAACAGCACAGTTACAACAATATGAAAACTGAGAATAGTTTCCTATGTATTCTATACTATTTGATAGAGGATCTTTGGTTCTGTAAGTATGGTTGACTTCTACTGTTCCTTGACTTTTGACGATTTCAATTTAATTGAAATGGAGTGTCGGGTCGACGCGAATGGAGTTTTTGGCAACAGCTTTTTGCACTTGATTTAGGCTTTCAAATCGCAGAAGAAGCTCAAAACATGTGTAAGAAAATAAGGAAGGATAGTTCCTAGGACGGTTGCAGTTGGTTCGAGCGATTCAGAGATGGTAATTCGGACTTTGTAAATGCGCATCGCCTTGGTGCCCTCAGAAGCTCCTGCCTGCAGATCCCATCCTCTAAGTTTTGAACCTTTCACTTTAAGTGAAGGTGATGTTTGATTAGAAGGTGGGAGCCTCCCACGACATTTACTATTTCCCCATGACTCAGGCAGCTCACAGTTATGCTCAATAGTGCATAAGATTCGATGCTTGTCTGTGAGATCGAAATTGAAATCCTTCGGTCATCAAGATGTTATAACATTTTTGAAATGGTTTTCCGGCCATATACTTAATGGCAAATGGGGTGGAAAGTTGTCTGGTATGGGAATTAAGGCGCAAAGTTGCTCCAGTGGTACATCCCTTTTTCCAGTGACTCCGCCTCCAGACTCCGCCTCCAAAGTCCGCCTTCCAGCCAAAAGTAATGCTACCGGGCAGCTGAAGTGGATGCTTCATTGTCTCTTGTAGAATCATGCTCATTTTAAGGAATCAACCAACACCACAGGCGGTCTTTTAGGTCTTTTACACGTACAATAGTTGGAAGACGGAGGAGTCTTGATAAACCCATTTCCCATGTTCCCTTCGGCATTTTTACATCACATATGGGTCACGTGGTTCGTCCGTATTTCCACACCATTATCTACACCCTTTATCGCGGACAGTGCCTTTGATATGCTTACCAGGAAAGGTCAACAGGTCAGCTCGGCCATTTCCAATGAGCTGCACACCGTTGTACGCGTCTTGGGACAGTGAAAATCTACCTTCAGAATTTGCGGAACGATTCTCTGAACGGAGTTATGGAGGGTCTTATCCCCGCGTGGTCGTTTCACATGCTATCGCGAGGAAACGTGGAAGCGTCTTTAG
>MU915027.1:8325-18753 GCA_036418165.1 Cooperia oncophora
TTCCTGTTACATGTGGAGCCACCATGGACCTGTGAAATTTTGTGAAAACCACAAAATGATACCAGCCAAAGCATATAGAAGCCGAAATCACCTGTCAACTCCTGCAAGCTCACGATTTCTTTCTTTTTCCTGAATCATTTCTGGAATTACTTTCCTCAGTTTTTTTTTCATGAGCTTGACGTGTTTCACGAGTGTAAAACTTGTATGCCCACCTCCCCCCCCCCCGTCGCCCACCGAGGAGGGATAATAGGCTACAGTAAAATTCTGCTCGTTCGCTCCTTTCCTCCTAGATAGCGATGTCTTCCCCTGCTAAGATTGAGTTCTAAGAAAAAAAAAGAGAAAGGGAAGGATCACCATCAGAGACCGCCAGAAAAGTGGCGCCTTTGTCCCGTCGTGTGGCCCAATTGCCGTGGACTCCGCTTGGCACGAAACTGCTCCTGTAATCCCAGCCGCGGGCTTCAAAACGGGATTTCAACGGCAAACAGCCTTGTAACACGGGCACTGACAAGCAGTGTCCGCAGGTAATGTGTACTTTTCTATATGTTTGAGTAGTCTCATAGAAAGTGTTTGTTGCGGATGTTTAATCTCTGAACAAAAAGGACGAAACTGCCGCTGCGTGTCACCGCCACATCCATTCTCGATACTCAAGTTATTCAAAGCGAAATATATACTGCAATTACTTCTCGTATGTTTGTTTGTTTGTATGAGTTTGTAAGTGTTCAGTTTGTCTGTCCGGAAATTCGGTTCGACCTGAAGAACGACTTGGAGAGGTCCAGTCAAGGTGGGGATAGGTAGGGCATGGGACAAGAAATAAAAAGCACACTTGACCTATGGGAAGCCCGCCCACAGTGGGCGGGGCACTCGCCGAAAGTTTGGGGTTCCAGAAAAATGTTCATAATTCGCTTCCGGAGCAGCTTAAAGATGGGGAAAAAGGGACTAAGGTTAGTAAGGAGTCGCCAGACTAACTGTGGCAGGTACACCCTAAATGGGCGGGGCGTACTCAAGGTGGGCGGTGCTTCGCCGTAAAACTAGGGATATCAGCAGGTTCTGTTCGCTGTACGGGTAGTGTTTGACGGTCGGGCAAAAAACTCTAAGTGTGTAATTCGAGATCAAATATCGCGGGCGTTTTGAATACAGTTGTGTATGCTCAAAGGCTGTCGTTGAGACCCGACCATCCGTGGTTTGTGGATTGGGAGTAAGCTTTTGCCTGGATCGCTTATAGTTGGGTAGTTGGTTGTTAGGTACTCATTTTAAATTGATTTCTCTGGTTCCTTGTGCATGCATTTGACTCTTCGTAATATTCTTTTGGCGATCAGTTGGTATTGTCGTAAAGAGTGCTGGCGGGGTTTGGGAGTGAGTTGGTGTGCTGCGAGGGTCACAAACACGTTGGTTGTTTGGGAATTGCCGGGCAGGCTGGGTGGGGTGTGGTTCAGAGCACTACGAAGACCGGAATAAGTGAATTCAGGTCAGCAAGGGGTCGCCGCTTACAAAACGTGTGGTATACATATTGTGGGCGGGGCCAGCCCGAGGTGGGCGGAGCCAGACGAAAATTCTCTAAAATGTCCCAGAGCACTTCAGACACCGGAAAAAAGTGGAGTACAGAACAAAAGGCGGATATCAGTTGAGTCTAGAAATATGTGAAAGAAAATACGCGCGGCGAAGCTTATACAGTAGGACGAACCCTGGTATCAGTTTGTACGTTCAGAGTGGCCAAGGGTACAGCTGCAAGGCACAGGGTTGCTCGAGCGACTCCTCCCACGCTGACAGATATCTTATCTGCTCTCTTGTTTGTTTGCATAATCTCTCGCTGCTTTATCTGGTCTCTCGCCTCATATCCACATCGATTCTTTTCTCTCGCTTGGCACGAGTAGGGCCCTATTTGAAACGCTTTTTATGGCTCTCTCTCTTTCTCTCTCTCTCTCTCTCTCTCTCTCTCTTTATCACGGGCGAGGCAACTCTCACACACTTCTGTTCCTAAGCAGCGCAACCTACGAACTTTTCGGTGATTCATCGCGAAGTCTGCGTTTAACGTTGTGAGATCCCACTTACTATTGGACTGATGTGGTATCGATAGAACTATGATCTAGGAAAGGCTATGATCTTTACACAGTCTATCATTTGGAGGGAGCGTGGCAAGTATAAGTGATGTCCGTATCACGGGCAACGTGGATAGTTTTACCACTCCCCGTTCGCGGGTCCAATTCCTTGAAACAGTTCCCCCTTCGAGGCCCTTGTACTCTGGGCCAGGGCCATCATTGGACTGGCGATTTTTATTCGACTCTATACGACCACCTTTTGGGAGTCGTTAGACCCCCCCCCTCCCAGCCTCTGTTCCTTACTCATCGAATCGGAGCCGTCGAGCCGGGGGGGGGCAGTGAAACAGGAAAATCACCAAAAGCCGCCACTCCCACAACGCCAAGACGTAAATACGACCTCCCCCTCCCAAAAACGATCGAATACACCCCCTTCTCTTTACAACGAGCATGAAGCGAGAAAAATCAACTATCAAAATAAATGTTTCCCAGCCCAAATACGACCCTCCCCTATTCGGGTTCCCCAACAATGGATGTTGCCCTGCTCTAGCGCGATAGTGAAGTGACGAACGTTTGAATTTCGACTACATTAGTCCATGCGAGGATATGAACACTGACATCAACAACGGCTAGCCCCCGCAAACCTCTATAGGTCGTATCACATTCAGTAAGCAACTGCGACTCTGAATGGAAGTAAAATGCGTGTCGCGTTCTAAAAAGCACTGATCAGCAACGAAGACTTAAAGGCATAAGGTACGATTATTTGGTACTCAGTCTAAAACAGTAGCAAGGGTTCTCTAGTGCTAATGGGGAAAAGGTGCCGCGAAAAAAGCAGTGTTGAAACGGTTCAAAAACCATTCAAAAAACTTTCGTTCAATACGACTCGGAAAGCAATTTCGGACGAGTTCCCGTTGAATCGTGCCAATAACCGCTACGGTAGATACGGCTGCACGTATGTACTCATATATCCATGCAGCACCGCAGCCACTTCATATCAATCCCTTTCTTCACATTGTACTTCGCCGATGAAGCAGCGACATGAGCATCAGCATGGTCGGACAGGGCACTTGGGCGCGCGTGTCGTTATGTTGCAGCTTGATAGGGCACTGAAAGTTACCTTCCTCCTAAAATACGTCACTGCGCCTGCTCAGGAGCGTCGAATTCTGTCCTGCTAGGCGTATTAATCCTACACGTCTTGCGGATTTATCATCTCACTTGTTTTGATCCTTGTGGATCGTTTCACTTATCGTAAATCTATTTACGATATCTAGTCAGTGCTCACATTATCATGTATAAGTGACGCCGCGATCGGAGGTGTTCAAAACAAGAAGAAATTTTTTTTAAACAAGAATTATAGCCAATTATCAAAAGCGTAATATGGAGGCGTCCAGCGATTAGTTCTGTTGTTTTTCATCCACTTATACCGTTTGAGATCAAATCCTGAATCTCCGAACTTCTTGAGATCTTTTCGGACTTTCTAATGTTCTGAAGTCGATTTCATGGCAGTAGAACTCGATTTCATGGCAGTTCTGTCTTACGTCTTGTTAGGCATTGCCCTTTACTTTGTTATAGTTGTAAATGATGTTCTGCCACATGAGGCTTCCAGGCGGAGCCTAAGGTTTCGACTTAGTCGCCTCCTTCAGAAGCCTCGACATGTTTTAAGATTAGGAAATGAACACTACCCCTTCAGTTGCCCAAACAATGCTCTTAGCAGCTCTGATTACGTGCACTGAGCTCAATTAGGGTTCCATAATAAAGTGGAATAACCCGCTGTCAAATACGACGCCAATAGCGCAAACAATATGAATATAAAGAATACTTGTCAATAATCGTTGATTTCTTGCCGTTCATTCCACACTGCGAGTTGTAGGTAGCCAGTGTTAGTGCGGCTTAACACCTTTATATCTACACAGAGACGCTACAGTAAAGATTTCGACGCGATGACACCTTGTGGGGCGCTGCAGCGCATAGGATTATGGGTCCGGGGTTGGGGTATATACGGTACCCGGGGATTGTGCGTGGGGTTGTGTGTATCGAGGCCGTGGATGCATACAATGGGGAGCATCGTGCACACAATGGGCGGGTTCGGACGCGGTGCATGTGGTACGACACCCGCGTTCCGCGTGGGTGTCGTACCACATGACCACGTGGGATCAAGCAAGGATCACAACGGGGAAAATTTCTAGAAAAGAAATGTTTTTGAAATCGCTCAAACTCAGGTAACAAGAGCCAACCTAGCTCTACTCATTCCCACTTACCCCTCTCCGAGCTTTACTTTCAACGAAGTTATGGGTGTTCAAAAGAGGGGTACTTTTCGAGTGTTTGGCTTGAAATTGGCTCCAGGTCGTAAAATAGCGCGCTCCAATACGCTTGTATTAGCGCGCTCGCCGGCGCGCTAATACAGCGCGACCGCGAACAATTAATATTCAAAAAGATCGGAAGATAGCGATAAATGCAAGAGACGAGGTCAACGATATCGAATCTTTTAGCTTTTATGTGCCCTAATCTTCCAAAATCAGACCATTTTTATCGACTTTTTCGTCTGGAGGCAAATTTGGCTAAAAAACTGTGTCTCGGGGTACTTTGACTCTCAAAGGAGAATACCATCTCCCCATAGGCCCGAAACTGCTCGCGTCCTCAGTCATAAGCCGCTACGTTAAGACGACGACAATACTAAATTGTCGTGTGTGCTGGCTGTCCCACAAAAAAAAAAAACTGGCCGTAGTCCCATCATCTGATGACATCACTGTCACGAGTGATATGGCTAGACGCGCGTTAAGTGGGTGTCATGTCATGTTAAGGGATCCGAACTAGCCCCCGGAGTTCTCAGCGAATTTAATGATTCAGGGCTTTTTGGCGCCAGTACCTGTGGCGCCGGCGCCAAAGCAGTTTTGTTATGAGCCATTATGGTATTGTGCTTACGGGGTCAAACTAACCCGCTAGACAAGTTTTCAGCGAATTTTGTGATATACGCTATTCTGGGCGCGGGCGCCAGGCAGTTCCTACCAAGCGACTGTGCCATTCATTTCGGAGGGAACAAGCTACTCCCAAGGACACGTTTCCAACGAACTTGGAATTTCGTACATCTTTATTATTGGAACAATATATCGGCAGACAACATTGTCTACCATCGTCCCTCGAGGCAGATTGGCTGTCAGCCATCATTGTATTCCATCGCTGTCAACTGTTAACACAATTTGGAGCTTCAACGGAAACTGCGATGATCTCTGTTCTCTGCTTCTCTACTCTCTGCTTTGTCACCCTAAGGAATCTGCAAATTATGCATGGAGGGGGCGCAACGCTTGGGAAGTGTGGCACCAAACGCATGCTAGTCGCAGTTGTAAGATTGTTTTGTGTAAATTTGCAGTTCCAAAAGTGAGTGGAAGGTACTAAAAATTGCGACAATGTTCCGGTTTCGCGGGGGAGGGGGAGAGGGTAGGTTGCATTTTCGCTACTTTTTTGCCCTTAATTACACTTCTCATCTTGGCGAGCCGGTATACTCTCCTTTCAGATGTATGATGAGCTCGTGCTGCTGCATAGCTTTGCAGGTCTCCATAGGAGGCAGTGATGCATGGGAACTAGCAGTGTGCTCCCACGAAACCAACTAGTGCCAAAAAAGCTGAGTACTGTAGATGAGGCAGAAGAGCCAAACGTAATCGTAGTAAGAACAAAATCGTGACCGTTGAGCTCAGTTACAGATAGCGACCATGTCCGCGATATCACCCAGGATGAGCCCCATCTTCAAGCAGATCAAAAACAGTCACATAAGCTTTTCACAGATTCTAATCCTTGCGGATAGGAGAGCACATAGTCAACACGAAGCGATGGAACGCTTCAGCCAAAGAAGATAATGTTACTGGAAGCAATGTGGAGCAAGAGGAGAAATCGCTAAGCGATCCAAAAACCAGCAGTGTAGACCTTATCCCAGGAACAAGTCCCAACGATATATGGATAGTAGGGGTCGCCCCCGTGCAAAGGTGTGCTCAAAGCTTGAGGAGGCGGGATATTTAATAAGATGCGATCTCCTCTCTATGAAGATTAGTGTTCTTTCAAGGAGAATCGTGTTGCAGATCACTTTCACTAATCAAACCAGTGTTCTATGGAATAGTTCCTGATTGTTGAAAAAATCCGGGAAGCTTTTTAGACGAACAGTGTTTTGCGCGATTGAGGATAAAGAGTTTAGCCTCAGTCAACGGTCTTGATATTTGGCCCTAACCAAACCTCATCATGTATTGGGTTGGCACATAAGTACTTTCGTTTTTTTCAACCGGAAATTTCGTTCCAAAGATGAAATGTTTTGCTAGCAAGCTTGATATCATCTGATAGGAAACTTCACGTAGTTTTAGAATATTAAAACGGCTTCGGTTGAGGGGAATAATTTTTGTGGATTTTTTAGTCGTTGAAGTTGAAAGCGAAGTCGGCGAAAATTAGCACCTTCGACAACTGCCTCTATTTACGTATAGTCGAAGTGCTAAAATCGCTTAAGCTGCTCCATACATTTGGAAAAGGTCGAGCTAGAAGTTCCAGCAAGGGAATCTCACTAGGACGCTTTGGAACGAATTTCAAGAATTTTGAAGTTACCAACCTTCACCTCGCCGATATTGGGCAGCTCACGTCTGTTCCACCTGAAATTTTATGCTAATATTTGAACGTTTCGCTGATATGTTTTGCATGTTCTGATAGCAAATTTCGTGTTCTATAACACTGCTATAGAAATCTTTTCTCCAGAGGTGTTTGCTTTCTGTTAAGTTCAGGTTATCATTACGGAACGCGAAGTCGTTGAGAACTAGCGTTCCCGTTCTCCACGAATTTTATGCTAACATTTGAATGTTTCGCTAATGTGTTCTATATGTTCTGATAGCCAATTTCGTGCTCTATAACACTGCAGTTATTTTGAAAATCCGTTTGATGAACTTTTTTTTCAGGTGGATAATATGGAATGTCAGGTCGATAAGCATCAGCACTTCAGACATCTCCTCCTTTTCGCATTCAACAGAGGTATCAGAGCTGCCGTACACTTCGCGAATTTCCCGAGCAGCATCAGCAGCTCTGATACCTCTGTTGAATGCGAAAAGGAGGAGATGTCTGAAGTGCTGATGCTTATCGACCTGACATTCCATATTATCCACCTGAAAAACAAGGTTCATCAAACGGATTTTCAAAATAACTGCAACGCAGTGTTATAGAGCACGAAATTGGCTATCAGATATAGAACACATTAGCGAAACATTCAAATGTTAGCATAAAATTCGTGGAGAACGGGAACGCTAGTTCTCAACGACTTCGCGTTCCGTAATGATAACCTGAACTTAACAGAAAGCAAACACCTCTGGAGAACAGATTTCTATAGCAGTGTTATAGAGCACGAAATTTGCTATCAGAACATGCAAATATATCAGCGAAACATTCAAATATTAGCATAAAATTTCAGGTGGAACAGACGTGAGCTGCCCAATATCGGCGAGGTGAAGGTTGGTAACTTCAAAATTCTTGAAATTCGTTCCAAAGCGTCCTAGTGAGATTCCCTTGCTGGAACTTCTAGCTCGACCTTTTCCAAATGTATGGAGCAGCTTAAGCGATTTTAGCACTTCGACTATACGTAAATAGAGGCAGTTGTCGAAGGTGCTAATTTTCGCCGACTTCGCTTTCAACTTCAACGACTAAAAAATCCACAAAAATTATTCCCTCAACCGAAGCCGTTTTGATATTCTGAAACTACGGTGAAGTTTCTTCATCAGATATTATCAAGCTTGCTAGCAAAACGTTTCATCTTCGGAGACGAAATTTCCGGTTGAAAAAAAGCGAAAGTACTTATGTGCCAACCCAATACCTATTTGTGTACGTCACTACTTACCACAGCAACTGTTGTGGAGATAGTGTTGTGGTAAGTGACGGCCCACCACGCGCGCAGGGTGCGGAGGGTTTGAACCCCCAGCTGGCCGTTTCCCCATATCTGAGTGCCACTGAAGCAAATTTCATTCGGCTAGAATGCATTCGGTACGCACCTGATCTGATACACTTTTTTGTGTATCGCGTGACCCCAGCAAGTCTTTGCAGGAATTGGACCATTTGAAATTATTGTCACAGAGAATGATCACGTCCGAAATGCCACCTATGGTGAGCTTCATCGTACCGCTGATTCATCCTTTCATATTAATGAGCTGAATAGCATTTATGCATACCTACTAATCTGAGTGGAATGCGAGCAACATTCAAATAAGGGATTGGAAATGTCGAGACCTTTATCGTTTGAGCTCCCAACTGCTAATTATCGAATGGGCGCATCCGCTCTTGAGGTCTCAACGTGATCGCCTCCTTCAGAGGCTGAAACGTACTTCGACTCTAGAAAAGAGCAAACCTCCCCATCAAGAGCCCAATATACTGCGGCTGTCAGGGCACGCCATCGCGTTGTGATCATTTCCCGCTAATACGACCCCCCCAGAAATTAGGGTCTTAATACGACCCCCCCCTGTCACGAGGGTACAAATGAAAAGAAGCAAACAGGTACGAAAGAAAATTGAAAAATAAAGGAGATGGGCGCTATTGGAAGCTATTCGTATAGCCAAAAACTGCAAAAGATAATGCTGAAACTTTGTCTATCGATGTTATATGATGTCCTGATCACGAGTGTGACATCATTTTCCGTTCCTGCGCTATTTGGCACTGTGCTGAGGCTGAAACTGAGGAAAAGGGGAGATTTCTTTCAGGCCAGGCTCAGTCTTAGTAAGGCCCCTTATCGAATTTTTATCAGGTGTTATCACTTTTTGTCACCCACCCAAAAGTGTTCCCGTCTTGCCATGTTTATCACTTCTACTAGGGAAGGTCGTCAGGTCGAAGTGGCCATTTGTAATGAGATGTAGCTCACTAGACGTGGTTTTGGACGCTGATCTCGAATCTGCCTTCGAAATTTGCAGATTCTCTGAAAGGAATTATGAAGGTTTGTTAGAATTAAAATGAAGGAAAACGGAGTCGAGCGCGGTTGCCAGCCAATTCGCATGAATAGCCGGGAGCACCCTCACGTTCAATGGCTGGATAGTGTAGTAGTAATGGTGTTGCTTCGCAGACATGCCATGAAGGGTTCGGATTCCTGGAAGGGAACCTCTTCTGGCATTTTGTGGTCTCTTTTAAGTCTAGAAAAACACTCATATGCCATGAGTGCCAAGTGTTGACCGTTCACGGAGCAGAACTACCCTTGGGACAGGCTTCTAGCCAGATGTGAGGTTTTGACCTACATAACTTTGAAAAGTGCGGCAGCAGTTGATCGAATGATGGTCACCAATAGTTCCAGGGCCAGTCTCTTGTCGATTGCTTGTCTTTGGACGGAACTTGCTTTTAGATACCAGGAAAACTGGAGCAGTAACAACATGGAATGCGTAAGAAGTGTCAAGAGAGGCGTGTGCAGGAAAAACGTAGGCTGCAGCTAAATAGGTGTGAACATCATCTGATCTAACCTCATAGGATGCTTCACTTATGGAAGTCAGGTCAAAATGCCAGATTTGGCTTGAAACTTGCTTATAAAGGTATTTTGACCAGCTGAACACGCATATGACACTCGCTGTGTGCGAAAACGCCCTGTATCGCGCACGACGAGCACCTGTACGCCATGGTCTTTTTCCTGCACTACAAGGCTTCTACAAGGAGCCCAAGCGCAGTAATAAATGGACGCAAACCTTTCTTCAGGTAAGTTTAGGTGAGCACTGAAGTAGTAGTGACGGCAAAACCACTTTTTGCCCCGTTCGCGCTAAGAAGCAAAAAAGTTAAGTTCAGTAGGGATCCGATCCCACGACCTGTTGCGTGGTAAACGCGGTGGAAAAAGCTCCATAACTCCGTTCAGAGAATCGTTCTGCAAATTTCAAAGGCAGATTCGAGATCAGCGTCCAAAAGCACGTCTAGTGAGCTACATCTCATTACGAAATGGCCACTTCGACCTGACGACCTTCCCTAGTTAGCAAAGCGCAGATGATTATAGTGTCCTACGTTACAGTTCGTCAAGAATAAATAACATATTCGTAAACAGGATGTCAAGTAACCCCCGTATACAAGTTTTCATAGAATTCGGTGATTCAGGGTATTTTGGCCACGGCGCTGTGGCGCGGCGCCAAAATACCTCAATCATCGGAATCGATGAGAAAGTTCTTGGGCAAAGCGGGTGTGATATTCGTGTTCAGGAGGTCGAAGTACCACTGTAACAAATTTCCATCCAAATCTGCCCCTCTAGAAAAAAAAATCGATAAAAAATTGGCCTGATTTCGGCAGACTCGGGAATAGTTTGATAGTGCTAGATACTACAACATACATTCTGGAAAACTACTAGAAAACAAAAAAGAAACCCAAATACCAAACAAACGACAAAAAATTCACTAGAAGTACTAGGAAGAACTATGGGTTAGCTTTT
>MU915028.1:0-11136 GCA_036418165.1 Cooperia oncophora
TCTTTACATCGCGTTTTGCTTTATCTCTGACAATTAGATGGAATAAGAGTTGCATGATGCGAAGGAATAATTAATGGGAAATAGGCTATAGAGGCCAGGATATTGCTCTGCTGCCATAAAGCGAGCATCTTGAGAGTTCGTACATTGAGGCTGCCAGGGTTCTTGCACAGGGTGTTCTCTATGTCTTTTTTGCTTTCATTCATTCCGGGAAAGTTTCTTAGCCTATTGTACGGGTCCGCTATTGAACGCCACTATCCACAATATGCAATCTCGGGGTTTGCCTTTGAATTTGTTCAGTCTCTTGTCGACTTTTACTTTCTGATTCCTCCTGTACTTCCCACGAAAAGAAATCGGCTACGAGTTACGCATTTCAAACGATATGGTAAAACACGGTACAATCAAGTATCCAACCATGTCCATTTCACTTGATAACATGAACTTCGAACCTTGAACTCTCATGTCTGACAACGCCGATCGACCCCAGATCCACCGTTCAATAGCCTGTTTTCCAATTATCTCGCCAATCAAGGGATAATATTACGTATACTCAGTTCCTCCGGTGTTATTACACTCATTCACACATGTATAGCCACCATGAGGTTTTAAGGAAAGCGCAATGTATCTACTCCTATTCACCGTTATGAACACAGACGTGAATCAGAAGTTTTCATTTTTTTGTGCTTAATGAAAGCTGCTCTGTGGAGTTGTTGGGCGAAAATCTATTGTGTCCTGACGATTCACTCGTTTGACTGGATGGTACCGTATCTACGAGTGCCGCTTTTGCATGTCATTTGGTCCCTCACCGTGAGTTACGTGGACCAGGCCTGCATACTTTAGTGTTTCGTCCTCCAAGAATGGTGCGGCACTCGGCTTACCAGGAAAGGTCAACAGGTCAGCCTGGCCATTTGCAATGAGATGCACATCGTTGTACCCGTCTTGAGACGGTGAACTCAAAACTATCTTCAAAATTTGCGGAACGATTCTCTGAGCGGAGTTAGAGAGGTTTTTCTTTACTGTTTTTCTTCTTACGGGCGCGCTGGCGCCGAAGCGTTGGCACATGTAGCGCGACTCACAGCGCTCTTCGCGCAAAACAGGTATCATATTCGTGTTCAGGGGGTCAAATAACCCCTAGGGACGTCACCTTAGCGAAGTCTGAGGTTCTGACTCAACTTCGAAAAAAATGGGGTATGGATAGTCATGGCTGACTGATAGCTAACATCGATACTATGACTAGCATACTGGTGATGACTGGTCTTCGAACTGAAATAACTCTTCAGTCATGTCTTTTCGCAAAGAACAATACCTGGCTTACTTATTCGTGTGTCTGCATCATTTTCTTGACTATCGGGAGAAATCCCATTCCGACCGTCAATCGTGTAGATGAGCTCCAATCTGCTGCTACCCGTGAAATAGCCCACATTTTCCAGGTGAGTTCGAAATATCAGATACGGCTAGAAACTTGTCCCCAGGGGTAATTTGACCCGCTGAACATGAATATGATGGTATTTCATTGCAAAAACCCTTGTGACTTGTGCTACAAGGGGGACAAGCACAAGCACTCTTTCAGGCCACAATGGGTCTACACTTTCGAAAAAAAACTGATCGCAGGTTCCCTTATAAGGTAGTGCAGGCGAGCAGAGATGTTAGAAGCTTTGTCGGCTATGTTCTTGGACAAATGCAAAAAAGCGATCTGCCCCGGAACCGATCCTACGACGTCTCGCCTAAGAAACCCGCTCCCTACCCGTTGCGCTCCTACCACGTTTCAGCATGACTCCATACATTAATGTAAAGACGCTTCCACGTTTCCTCGCGATAGCATGTGAAACGACCATGCGGGGATAAAACCCTCCATAACTCCGTTCAGAGAATCGTTCCGCAAATTCTGAAGGTAGATTTGAGTTCACTGTCCCAAGACGCGTAAACGGTGTGCAGCTCATTGGAAATGGCCAGGCTGACCTGTTGACCTTTCCTGGTTAGATGCGAATGAGAAACAATTCATCACACATTTCCAGGCGCGCCATGCATCCATATTGCTTTTCAGGCCAGGTCCAGCTCTGCAGGTTTATGTGCAGGCAGACCCATACAAAAATTCCACGTGCACATGGTATGCCCTGCTGTAGAAAGACAGGAATCAAATTGAATGATCGTCTCAAGTATGCATACAGTGACTGATTCCTCCCGGAAGAAGGATATAGAAGCATCTCTGGAAGCAGTTGAGAATTTTTCCTCTCTCAACCCTCCCTCCCCTTTCCTTTCAGCTCTAATCTACCCTATGATACAGATGAGAACACATTTCCTTTAGGGAATTGTACCAAGCGAAACCGATTTTCAATTAGATATTTATATGTGAATTTCTTCTACCCAATGAGTTTTGGGGGTCTGCTAAACAGCACTCAGTGTGTACACGCCAAGACAAGCCCAGCACCTGGTACCCAGTCGCCGGAGGATGTAAGGTTCTCGGTTCGTTCAGAGGTTTAACCCCCGACCTTCTCGTGTGGTAGCGATGCCAGCTGTACGTAATTTTTCCTTTTCCACCCGTTCCCAATGACGGAAACAACTCGAATACTCGACACCTTCTCCACAATCAAATCACACTCCAGATTTGCCCTTGATTTTGTGTATAGCTTGAGCTTCTCCGCAGGGTATGAATAGATGATTTCACACTGGAAACCAGTCTGTTGATTTTCGAACTATGGCCGCGTCATCCCCTTGGCCGTAACTGCCCCAGTCCAGATCTAACATGTTCGGGAGGCCCTACCACGTGGTTCACCAACGTGAACCACGTGGTAGGGCCTAACATATTAGATCTTATCACGGATCCCCCCTCCCCCCACCCTTACCATTGAAGAGCTGGAACAGGGCTAGGGCCGACTCTTCTCATTGTAACACAGTTGGCCTGTTCGGCAACAAAAAGTACATCTCTGTGAGACAGGAGCCTTCGAGAGTCAGTTGTTCTGCAGTAATGTACTTTTTGTGTAGAGGGAGATGCCATGGTTTCTGTCCAAACCCATGAGCTTTCTAGAAGAGATTTTCGCCAGCAGCACTAAAGAATAACTATTTAAGTATAGTCTGTTTCGCTGCAGATGATTGGGCGTGTCAACGCGGCTGCGTTGTCCATCCAGCTGTTGAAACTAGTCAGCGGCATTGCGGCTGACTCGAACGATATGATCAAGTTTCGTCGCATCGTTTGACGAAAGAAAAGTAGAGAGAAAAAGTAGTGCCTCGCTCAATGCAGCCGCGCTGACACGCCCCATCATTCTCAGCGAACACAACTGTATGTGAATCGTTTCGTAGGCAATGGATGGACCGGGTCACAGTCCTTTTGAATGCTATACCGAGGACCACTTTTGTATAATTATCAACTATCTAGAAACAACTGAAAGTGGATGTCGCTTTCGTGGAGCAGTTGGTGTAGTGATCTCTATTACAACAAATAAACTATCTGACTTTGATGACTCTCGCCTTCCTGATAACGTTCCCCAGGCAATTTCTGCACCCAATAGGGGGAGCTGAGTAATCACCAGCAAGTCAAAAAAGAATAACTATAATCAGGAACAGCCATTAGAGTCAGTGCTATTAGGGTTGGGGAATCCTTCCTCAAATCGACGCCCCGCGGCTGTTCCTTTGGACAAGATACTCGTTCAGAAACCAACTGTAGTAGCACTCTTGTGATCATGAAGCTAGCGCATTCAAACCACTTGAGAACTGCAGCGAACAATCGGAAATCACTTCATTTTATACATCTGGAAATTTTGGTATAGCACAATAAGCGTCTTCAGGTGCCTTGTTTCATTTTCTCACATCGCCTACACGTCGCTGTAAAAAAACTGGCAGTTCCAAAGGGTTCCTTGAGGAATTAGTGCCATTCGCTGGAACCACAAAACTCTTCATTTGTTGATTCATGAATCAGCTCCAAGCCCTGACCCCTCGAGCAATTCCCAAGAGGGAAACTGGCCACGAATATACAGCTGAAATCGGTATTAGGAGTCACAGAACCTTTCGTATTCGATCATGTCGATGGCATGGGCTTTGATTCTTCAACTTTCATGCCTGTTTACGCCACCGGGCCCAGATCCTCCGTTCAATAGCTTGCCTCCAAACTATCTCGCGAACCAAGGGATGACATCACCTTAAACCTTTAACCTAGACGCCTTCCGGTAATATCACCCTCATTCACCCACCTGTCGTTGATTCCATGAGGTTTTTAAGAAAACCATTGTGACGCCCACCTCTCCACCTGCCTCACAAATGAGCTCCTTACGCATGCGGCTGCTCTCAACTCGAAGGTATATGATTCGGTGGTAATACGGCGTTTTCAATATAACGAGGGTGTTGGGCGTAACTTACACGCCCTGTATTTCGACCATAGACGCGTCTTCATCATTACGGGTGCGCTAATTATTAAAAATTAGTTGCTTCTCGCTTGACCGGTGACAATGGCTGGAGCGTCACCTTCTTGTTCCCATAGTGTGAACTTGACCACCGATGAGGGCGGTCTAGTCGGAATGAGGAATCGGGGCAAGGGGGGATGTCTTAAGATTTCCACCTAGCAAGCGTTCACGAGTTTGCACTGAAGGAATCAAACGTTCATCCAAAAAAAATCCCAAAAACACAGCAGTGCCGACGTTCGGTGAAAGAGAAGCCGCGACTACTACAAATAGCAGTGTCGCCGCGGACGAACAGAAGATGCAACATTACAATCGGTGTGCAGCAAAAGTCCGATCATCCGTTGTATACCCCAGCTCAAATCCTGGAAAATCGAATACAATGAAAATCGAAGACATAGTGAATTATAGAACCTCTTATGCTGCATAGCAAATGAAATTGTGGGTTCTCTCCCATTCTGGGGTGCTACTTCAACTGTATTCATACACGCTCACACCGAGCTACTGATTACTCATCCTTCTAATCTAACCGGTTTGATTAGTTTCAATGGTAAGTTTCGTAGCATAAAGGTAAGCTACTAGGTTGTACTTTTTGCCTAGAATTCAGACAGTCCTTGACCTTGGGTAGCGCTTTGCTCTAAAATACCATCGGGACCTGCTGTGAACCACCTGGTTTCATTTTTTTTACAAGTTAGAGGGAGCGTTTTAACTGCGGTTGATGAAACCTCGGTCGTTGATCGAGCTGATTCACAGTCATTGCGTGAGCCAATGGGAGTCAGTACGGACGACTCATATCAGCATTTTTACCACACACGCATTGTACGAATGACAGTACGACGACGGAGACGAAAAAGATTTCTTTAGATCTTCGACTTGAGCTCTGGAATGTTCCAGTGCCAAACCAAAGCGGTTTTTAACGTTCTAACGCCAACAAAGCTGGCATTGGATTGGAAAGTGTGTATCGGGATGCATCGGCACAGAGACAATGCTAATTTTTTTCAGATATGTCTAGGAGCTTTATGGGATATCAAGAATAACGAAAGGAATGAGCGTGATAACACTTGCAGCGAAATTGCGATCGCCGCAGTGTCATCGACTCGATGTCTGAGAATCGCAGGAAGCACGTCCTTGTGTAGGTCAGGTGGCAAATTAGCGAAGTTGCCTTCCGATATCGACGTTCGGACAGGCACTGGACATTCTACTTGAGCCGTTTAGTAAATCTCATACCAGTTTGAAGGCCATTCACTGAGAGCCACGATTCGAAGTAGGTAGCCTTGGCCAGCATCGCCGCTCATTTAGGCGAGGAGAACTGTGGCCCTTATGCAGCTTGGAGTTGCACAAAAGCGGGCTAAGCTTGTCACTCAGGATCGTGAGAAGTACAGTACTAAAGGATTTGTCGCACCTGTGACGCCGCGCGTAATGCTGTCGATGTCCTCCTGATGTCTGGTTTCTTGCCCACACGCGCAGTCTTTGTTGCTCGTACAGTGCTCGGAATCAGCTGCGAAGAAGACAGGCCTATGGTGTTCTGAAGGGCTCCTTCGTCTTTTTTCTTGGACGGAACCAAGTTCAATTTCAGCTTTTTCCTTCGGATTGCTATTGCACATATTCTTCAACGAAATTCCCAAAGGTTTTTTCAATGGTCAGGTGAGTAGACAAATTGCACGAAACTAAGATCGCGCATTCCGCATGCGGGATTGTCGACAGAGCACATTATGGATCATTCAACAGGCGTCTGGTGAAAATAAGGCACAGCCGAGAAGCGGGAAACATGCTGACAATTTTTCCCCTCGTGTGTGTCCATCTTCCCTGAAGGCTGTTTCTATTGAAAAAGTTGAGCTACTTCATGTTCTTGCAAGGGAGAACATTTCAGGTCGTGGAGCCCAATCTTTGAACGTTCTTTTTGCACTTTGTAGTGATTCATGCGAGGATCACAACACTTACTGTTAGTTTGCGCGCTTCTCGCAAAGTCGAAGATGGGTGCACAATAGGCAGACGGTCAAATACGCATCAGGTAAGTTGGAATGGTGCTAAACTTTGCATCCTGCAATTTTTACTTTCTTTTATATGAGCAGAATATCTTCGCCCGAGTACAATTGCGTCCAAGATCATTCGAACCTTTTGCCAGAAAAGAAGGGCTTTTCATCGCCGATTCAACCCGAAGTCGTGGGAGGCTTTTTTGCCCCTTTTTTGGCTTTCCGTAAGTGGCAGCTCAAATAAATGAGGCTTTGGGATCCACATGATTGCCTCCTGGGCTCCGCGGCCTCAAAACCCTCTCTGCCGAAGCAGTTTATTCAGCGGTAAAAGGTTTTCACGTAATCGTTTTCTTCAGAGGGTTTCTACCGTAGGTGTGGCGCGCTAGGGGTCAAGCGCCAAAGATACGCGCTGCTGTTTGAGCGTCCGGTATTACAAGGATTTTTCTCGCACCGTCTGGTGTGGATAACCTTGTTATCTGGGATAGACAAAGATACAGACACTGAGATAATTTGGTGTTCCATCCGTAAAACGTCTAAAGACACCAGGTACTTCTGATAAAAATTGTACTGAGTTGCCGTTTTCCCTCGCAGTGAACTGTCCAAGAATACAGTGAGAGGTAAGTCCTCTGATATTACAAGAAAGCCTGTTATAACGAGCTGCCCAAAAAATGAAAAATGCTCCTCGGAAATCGAGAATTGGAAGTTCTTTTAGTGAAATTTGTTCTTCCTAAGTACAGTTTTGAAGGCACAATATGTATTTGTAGAATTTTACATTGGCAGTAGGCGCGTCAATTATGACAACATTTAGGCTTCTTCTAACGTGCCGTCACCTTCCTTGTCTTCTTTACGACTCTTGTCGCGTGCTGCCTTTTCTGTGCCGTTATACTACTCTAACGAGAGCTGAGTTGAATAGCTGGTTGACGTGTGATAAGAGACCATGTCTGAACAGCTCATCCACGGGAGGTCAGGGGCGAGAAGGACAGGAGAGCAGTGTCCCCGAAGTGCGTTGGCGTGTTGCTGGATTCGTACCTAGACTTGTGCTGTAATCAAGCACGGAAGCGCCTAGAGTATTTCAAGTCCAGGCTTAGCCAACAGGCACCAACTAGCATCTGCGCGTCGCCGTAGAATGGACTTCCAGGCTCTTTACAGCAAAATGAGATGTTGGTTAAAGCTTAGTTCTTGGATGCCTTGTCATTTTTGAGAACGCATAGAAGAAAATCCACCAAACCGAGGTGTCTTTTGTAGGTTATTCAAGATTTTTCAAATTGACAATTATTACTCTGAAGTTCTGAGTACACCATAATGGGCAAAAATCCTGCATGCAGTCGTTTTTGCTGCAGACGAGGGACTGTGTCAGAAGGTTGGGTATGGTGTGGCGCCGGCTGTGTTTTCCTTCAAGTGCTTGTCCTTATTGCTCTGCTTCAACAATTGGTGAGGACGGGTTCGGCTCGGCGCCTTACCCGACTCCGTGGCACATGTTCAGCGTGGAGTACGAAAACGGACTCTATATGCTTAAAATGCTGGATTATGGCAAAAAAAAAAAAAAAAAATAAGTCTTACCCCCAGGCGGGAGTCGAACCCGCACCTCATGCTTTTCGGGCGAGTGCGCTATCCTTTCGTCACCAGAGCCGCTTTTACCCTCTCAGCCAACGCCTTTTATGCCGACCCCGTTGCGCATCATATGTTCAAGCATGTGAGCCCGTGCAGCCGTGAATCGTAAATATGGAAGTGAACGCGTTTAGGCCGAAGGCTACTAGTTTTGAGTGTTTTGTTATGATTAGACTGTTGTTTTAGCGGGTTAGCTGCTCCGAAACCTACCCACAAGGATGACTTTCGGGGCGCGAACGGCCGGCGTCGGAACAGGAAGTCAAAGAGTATCAGTCAAACACTTAAAAAACAAAGACTTTGTGGTAAACGGCTCGATGTAGAAGCGTGGAGCTATTGACGCATGGAGCTTCCAAGAGGGGCAGCAACGTGGCCGCACAAAGCAGTATTTCCTAGCTAGTTGATCCAACAAATATACTAACAAGGGAGGTCGTTCAGGCCGTGGTGAGCTTTTTCAAAACGATTTGTTGCATGTTGTAGGGGTCCATACAAGGACCACACAGATGGGTTTCATTTTTGCTAAACGCTATTGGGAATGTCAAAAAAGGAATAAAAACAAATCGCTTAAAATACGCAAGTTTTATCATCTCATTCGCATCTGTTTCAAGTCTGTACAAGCAGAATACATGAGTTTATAAAGTGTTTTCTCACTAGACATGAAAAAGAACATTGAATAAGGTCGAAATTGAAGTGCTTTACTTTGCATACAGTGCGGTACACTGCAGTTTCTTCAGGGGTTTATGCAGCATCCCTTCGCGCTCGCAGTGGCCATTTAGCGCCACGCTGGCCCCAGATCACGTCGGCGCCATAAATAATTGTCAGAATCGTGATCAGGGCCATTGATTACCCCTATTTAAGAGGTTTCAGCGAAAAAAATTTTTTCCGAGTTTTTTTTTGGTGGTCATGGGCTTGACCATTTGGATGGCAGTGACAGGCGAACCCTCCATTGAGTATCCTCTCTGGCATACAAACCACCAGAAATTTTTCATTTCTTGCACTCTCAACTTCAGTAGGTTTACATAGAACACCGTGCTGGCTTCGGAGTCATTAAACGAGCATCCTGAAACTTTCTCCACTTTTACCGTCTTCGACAATTTCGACAAAGAACTCGTTACCTGGAGAAAGGTTTTTGTTTCTCATATCAAAGGTATGAGAGGAGTGCAGTGTATGTGCGTCATTTTTTGTGTAGTTTTTAATTCTGCGTCTGCATACTAGCAAATGAAAAGCTTCCTCTTAACGATGTTGGATAACGACTCCTTGGGGGAGGGGGGGGGGGGGCTGATAGCCACTAGCTGGAGACATGGCCGGACAAAAAGCTCGGGAAAATTTTTCTCGGCGTAACTCTATACGTAGGGGTAATTGATGGTCCTATTCACGGTTCAGTCTTATTTTTGCGTGCGAGGCCGATCTAAGCGCCATAGTGGCCAGGACCGCGCCGGCAGGGGTGCCACCTCGATGGTAGTACGAGAAAGCCTTTGCACCAAATTAGCGACACATTTTGCCATATTCAAAAATGAGTGTCGTGTTTATGAACAGAGCATCGGATAACCGCCGTAACCCAAGTTTCATGAAGAGTTTTTCCGATAGTATTTTCGCGAGCGCAATAATTGAGTGAGGCCTATTTGTGAATCTTTCCCGCATGGAATGTGCCTTCAAAGGGCATATATCCGGGTCATACACATTATGGGGCATACAGGAATACAAGAGGCAAGAAATGTGAAAAATGCAAAAACTGTGTCGGCAAGGGGATCCGATCCATAAACCCTCCGACCGAGAGCCCGTCGCAACACCATCTGCCACCTCGACCACGGACGGGATACTTGCAAGACCTGTTGAGAAGAGAAAGCGCAGATTGACCGGAAACTCCAATGCAACTCACGGACCATGCTCAGTAGACCAACTTGGAGATTGTGACATTCATTTGAGCTGTTTTTCTATGTCTGCTCAAAGAGCGACGGTACAGTACCCGCCGTAAGTGTTCAAAAATTTACGAAAAAAACGCCAATCCGCGTTTTTTTCGTTTTTTCGTTATAGAGCTGTTCTTTTTGATTTTTTGTATGGATACCCATATATTATTAGAATCAGCTCGCCGAGCTCTATCCGAGGGTATGCTCATATTCTACGAAATTGGTTTTTTGCTGGCGCCATTTTGGCGCCACTTTGCGTGCCAACTTGCATGGCGCCACTACTTTTTCCAACAAAGTCTGTATAAACTCGATTACTGGGGCTACTCAAAGCCCTGTTTACGAAAATGACATTCATTTCTCGCCGTGGCGCCATTTGGCGCCATTAGGTGCCAATTTCGCGCCACTTGCGCCACTTTGGCGACACGACCTTTCTCAAAAAATCTGTATAAACTTGCATAATGGGGTTTCTCGGTGCCCTGATCACAAATGTAACATCCATTCCAGGCCATGGCGCCGTTCTGTGCCATTTGGTGCCAATTTGGCTCCACTACTTTTTTCAGCAAAATCCTTGTAAACGCGCACGCCTGGGTTGTGGCATCACGAGTGGGTCACGTGCATTGCTTCTGCAGAGCCAAACATACCACGTGCAGCTGCGGCTATGGTGAGCGCAGAGCCGCCAAGCGCCGCAAGCTCACGTGATTTATGTTTGCTCTGCAAAAGACGATCACGTGACCATTCCACAAACCAGGCTGCGGGTTTACAAAGATTTTGCTGAAAAAAGTAGTGGAGCCAAATTGGCACCAAATGGCACAGAACGGCGCCATGGCCTGGAATGGATGTTACATTTGTGATCAGGGCACCGGAGAAAACCCCATTATGCAAGTTTATACAGATTTTTTTGAGAAAGGTCGTGTCGCCAAAGTGGCGCAAGTGGCGCGAAATTGGCACCTAATGGCGCCAAATGGCGCCACGGCGAGAAATGAATGTCATTTTCGTAAACAGGGCTTTGAGTAGCCCCAGTAATCGAGTTTATACAGACTTTGTTGGAAAAAGTAGTGCGCCAAGGTGGCGCCAAGTGGCGCCAAAATGGCGCCAGCAAAAAACCAATTTCGTAGAATATGAGCATACCCTCGGATAGAGCTCGGCGAGCTGATTCTAATAATATATGGGTATCCATACAAAAAATCAAAAAGAACAGCTCTATAACGAAAAAACGAAAAAACGCGGATTGGCGTTTTTTTCGTAATTTTTTTATTTTTTTTATTT
>MU915029.1:7067-18743 GCA_036418165.1 Cooperia oncophora
GAAACAATTAAACAATTCCTGCTTATGCAGTCGCCGCTGCAGCCGCGTCCGCGACCTTTCGTCGACTGCTGCGCTCGCGTCTGGAGCATTGGAGCGCTGTCGCAATTGCAGCGCGTTACTGAGCGTTACCGCGCGTCCATGCGCGTCATCGCGGAGTCTGAACGCCGCAACAGAACTGTAACAGAATGTAAGCAGGTTATTTCAGCTGCAGTGGGGAACATACCGGAATTCAGCGTTACTTAGAAGTAGAATGGTATTTTCCCTAATGCCGACGTAACGACGCCTTTCAGTAGCCCACCCCAATCTTTCTCTCCCTCTGACTAAAATGTGATCCTCCCATTGGGGATCCGCCAGCGATCAGTGATCTGGATGTGCTTGTTGAACTGTTGTAGTTCTGAGAAAATTTATTCTCGCTCTGAGTAGGCATTCGTATTGTAACAACTTGACAAGAACCACCACGACTCAAAAAAATGAAGGGAATATAAGACAAGATTTCAAGAAATAGGGGTTGACTTTTTAATTCTTACTTCTTTTTTCAGTCCTTCACTTACTTTTATCAAGCCAATAGATTATTTCACTGCACAGCCGTTTTGCCAGTACTGTCTTCCGCCTTTTTTTCGCACAGTAGAACACTTTTAATCAATTCAGAAGGGTATTCTTCGAAAGCGTGAGTCTGCCCCATCCAAAATGTTCAGGCTCATAGCCGGATAATCCGAAATTTGTGGACTTAGCCGTAGCGCCAATCGACCTTGCTCTGTGTCAATATGTATAGTACATTTACATATTCCACGGGTTAAATCGATATAGACAGCCATCTTGGACAAAAACAACAACATGCTGATTCATTCACTACATCAGTGTTGGCAGCACTTTCTGGTTTGCTTAGACCCTGATCAACTGATTATTTGTTTTCTGACGTTCACCTTTGAAAGCTGGACGGTGGTGAGACGTTCACAACGAAGGAACACCCTCTATAAGTTCTGGTTGCTAAGAAACTGGGAAACGATTTTGCTTTGCTCTATTCCACCAAAGTCAATTTCTTTGCTGCCTGGTTTGTCAGCGGGACCAGGGATGTAAATATAATTGGCCCTAACGTCCCTAGTGCCACTGCCTTCTGAATCCTGCTCTCTTACTATCTCTCTGGTGGTTGAGGTGTGACCTACAAGTAGGCAGTACTTGTGAGGTGTTATAGGCACTTTGAGGTTGTTTCTGACGGGTTAATACTTTTTGATTATTGCTTTCTTGCTCGGCTCATGCAGAGTTTTCTCGATAACACGGGGTCGTGAGCCCGTTTCCTCGAACTGTTCAGCTGTGGCAAGCAATAAGAATTGGTGGAAAACCGGCTGGCGCGGCGCCAAGTCCAGCCCCTCGACACGTCCCAATGTCTGTAGCGCGAACTGTCATAAAACTTAATGTTACTGCTTTGCCACAAAAAAAGCGAACAATGGCGTCGCTATGGCACTGTCTGTGTTCGCGGGTGACGTCAGGCATCCATGTGAATAAATGCAGCTTATCCCCCGAAACGTTGGTCTTCAAGGCTTACGGTACGAGTAACGCGGCAGGGAGTTCGGCAGCTGTAGAAGAAAACTACCTTTGCTACCATAAAAAAGCTATGAAGGGTCATGATAGCTGGATCTTCCTTAGGCCTCTTTTCGCCACCTACCGCACATGCAGACCACAGACGCGCAACATGCCGCACGGCCAACCACACGGTTTACTGTGGCCACGCGTCCGAAACTGTCTGCGCTCTTTCTTGTTCGGGTGGGGTCTGTACAACTCGACAACCTTGGTCGCCACGGGAGCAACAAACATCTGGCTAACACACCGCCAGCTTTCAAGCGAGAAAAGTGGCGCACTTCTACAGCTGGCTGCGACTTGCCCACCTCGCACACGGAAAGATCCACTTTACAAGTAGTCGTACAGTATGTCTTCGAAAATTGTTCTGACAACTACTTTGATCTGGCTGCTGAAGCGAGAAGCTCTCCTGTGTGTTTCATCCAGCTTATGGGAGTCCAGAAGAGAAAGTGTGGGACGTCACGTTCACTACGGCCACGCGCACGACAGAATTTCTTCTCATCGAGCTAACTCGAGGTGGAATAGCGCTCCCACGTTGAATCAGTTGGATCTTGAAGCGGATGCCGCGCACGCAACGCCTCTTTCGTCGATCTCGCCGTAATATATTAGGTCATCCCATTCAAAGGTGCCGTCGGTTTTTTTTCGAATAAACAAAGAGGAGAATAGATGAAAAAGTAATATTTTGGCTCCAAGTTAGGTAAATCCCTCCTTCACCAATGACCCTCTCCGTGTGCCCCGAAGCTTTGGACTCTGTCTCTTGATTTTCGAAGTGCGAGTATGATGTGATGCCAATTTGAGACTTGACAAATCATTAGTCGGGGTTTCGATGCGAGACAATTGAATCGCTCGGCTTTTATCGGCGATGGGGTGAATAAACCGGTTCAGTATTGTTTGCGCCAATGTCCCGCGCTGCCCTTAATTGTACAGTTACTGGGTTGGACTATGACGAGGCAACAAGGCTTCTTGTGTTGTGTGGTATCATCATTTGTCCGATTGATTGCTGAGGAACAGGCATTCACCGAAGCGACGTTTTTTTTCTGTGTAGGTGGTTCGCTTCTGTGGTTCGTGTAGGAATCCTTTTGCTATGTGATCTTCATGCGCCCTACGTGCCCTTCGTGGCGGAACTGGGGCATTTCATTGCTTCATAAAATATGATGGATTGTGATTATGGCTTTGGGTCCAGACCACCCATATTTATAGGTCGGGTGCGCTTTTTGATGCTTTTCTGCGAGAAGTTACTGCTACAGGCTGACAATCGTACTCGTTCGTGCGCGTTAGAAATGCAAGTACCCATGAGCACCCTCTGACATTCAGGTTTATGGAGATGCTGGGCGCAGCGTGCAGCTGGTTTGTGCAATCGGGGGAAGCTCGACAAAGGTCGAGTTCTGGGTACTTCCGCGCCCTCTTACCTCTCATTCACCACAGATTATTTGGGCCATCATGCACAATTTTTTCTTTCTTTTCTTGAGGTCCTGGCGACCTTACCTGGATTCAGAGAACTCATGACCAACTGCAGGTCGGCCCGCGTCCGTATTAAGCAGCGCACTTCCTCTCTATGACGTCTCGTTTGAAAATGGCCGCTGTTTTTCTCCTCGGTTCTTTTCAGTTTTTCGAGGGCTTTCTGTGGTAGATTCGCAAATTTTCCAGAGTGGACGGCTGAAGTACTAGCTCTATGGTATAGTTAGGCCCGTTCCTATCCTTTGCTTTTCTGCCGTTATTTTATATGTCAGCATTTTGAATGAGGGTGACCTATCGATACAGTTCTGCGTTCGTGCGTGATGGGCGTGTTGGCGGTTTGTGTGAGTGGCAAGCATTGGTGTGTGTGTGAACGTTGGGAGAACAGTGCTGGTACGTATGAGACTGTCGCTTATGCTTGCCTTCAAGATGAATAAGGAAAACCCGTGTCGGTTCGGCTATAACGCGGCGGCTCGCACGCCCATTATTTGCAGCGAACCAGACTGTGCAACGTCCTACATTCAGAAGAACACAGCTGCGAGCTTCACCAGTAGTGGACGCTCTCTATTTCCATCAATAACGTTCATTCTAGAATACGTAATCTCCATTAGGAGAGACATTATTATGACTCCGAAAGCTGAATTCTATGCAAGAAGCACTCTCTTAGTTATACAGCAGCCCTTTTCTTCTTTCCTACTTATTCTTCACGAATTTTCTGACTGCACTGTAGGCCTCTTTCCTAGCAACAAACGCACTGAAAATGATGGTATCAGAAGCCAAGGCAGCCGGCTCCTTTTCTAGCAGAATATCTTCGTGGAGTAGAAAATGTCAGTGCTTTTCGAGCTTCCCTCCCCTTCCCCCGCCCCCCCCCCCAAAAAAAGGGCTCTCAGTATGACCCTTCGAGAACTGGCCCTAACCATGCCCCTACGATGCCCAACATCCCAGATTTTTCCATTGATTCAAGTGGGTTGAGTGGAAGTGCAACCAAGACAACACTCTCAAGAAGTGATCACAAACTCCTAATAATAACGAGTCTCTCAAAACCCCAAATTCTCCCCAACTAGCGACCCTCTTGTGCGGGTTATAACGATTATGAACACTGTTTTCTACGTGAACAAGCAACATTCTAGCTGATTTATTGCTTTGTTAGCACTATGCTCTCTCCTGTCCATCGTTCTTTTCCACCTCCAATCATTCATTCCTTTGCCTGTCCTCGATCATCTTTCTTTCGGCGTTTTCATGTCATGCTGCTTTCGATATAACTCATTCGAGTATCTCGTCAGTCCGACTTCCTACCAACTACCACCCTACCAGCTTTTTCCTGAAACTGCATTTTCATCAGAAATAGTAGTCCCGCGGCGTCACCGAGTAGGAGCGGAGGAGCGCCTGAGACTGAAAAATAAACAATTAATATTTTTGTCGAGCCCAAGTGCGATATGTACGGCATCAACAATGGCCTAATACGACCCTCCACCATTATTTCGAACATAATGATGACTTCTATGCTCAGCACCATTGTTTGCAACCACTTGAGGAACATTCGCAGCTCCCAAGGCAAAACTGCCGCTCATACGATGGTAATTGGAGGGGGGCGCTAATGTAGGGAGGAGCGGGGAGGGGGGAGGGCGCGTGGGAGAGGACTTAGAAAACACTCGGTATCCCTTTAATAAAAGGCACAGGCTTTGAACGCATACAGACCGAGCCATCGAGGGATAGTCTCACGAGAAGACTTGGTCTTCGCGAACTCTCACAAAAACCCTTGATTAGGAGAAGGGATACGGAGGCGCTGGCGTGTTGTCCCTCCCTCCGTCCCGCCCCCATTTGGAAACGTTACCGCCAATTAGGGCAAATCCTATAGAATGAGCACCTTTGCGGGAATTTCAATGAACGTAGTTATACACATCAGTATCCCATATTTGTCCTAAATACACTTGCGCCGGCGCTATTAGGCTTGTGGGGGGGAGGGGGGAGGGCATTTCGCACCTTCACTATTTCACCTTGTTAATTCAGGTTAACTAACAGTGAGACCTGTGAGCAATCGAGCCACTTTAGCCCCAGGACTTTACAGGTTTTCACGAGTTGGGCTACCCATGCTTCTTTGCGTAACGGTAACTTATACTAATGGGTTGGCCCATAAGTAATGGCGCTCCTTTCTTACACAGGTTTTTATATGAAAGGTGGGAATTGTTTCCAATTTGTTTTATGCTGTTTGATATCGGCAGTCGGATCGCCCCTTCGGCGGGCGATCCTCCTTATGCGTGTGAAGTGGGTCCCCGGCCATCCAAACTGAGGGCCAGTCGGATCGCCTTTCGCTACAGAAAAATTTTTTATACAGAACATTCAGAACATTACCCGTTTCACCATTCTGGTATATCTACCCCCTCCCCCCCCCCCCCCCCCCTCCCCCTACTGGACGGTTGCTGAAACTTTCCGTAAAGAGGACGCGGGGTGTGAGTGCGTAAGTGGAATGAACTGACAGTGGACAGTGATGTGTGTGTCTTGAGCTCGTAGCTAGAATGAATAGCAGCCGCAATTTAAACCAAAATAACATAAAGCAAAAAATTGGTAGTAAGTCTTCAACATGAATTTATTCGATTATGAGCTCATATTCACCTGCTGTTACCCTCCACCTGCTTGGCAGACTAATATTAATGCAACTTCTTGCCCAGCAGGCGCCGCCGACATCGTCGCGCATCTCCATCACGCTGAGGTGTGCCTTCATTAATGTTACCCCCCCCCCTCCCCTCCCCCCCCCTCTCCTTCATAGAATGTAGCCCTCGCTAATCTGACTACTACAACAACTCGAGTCGATCTACAGAGCTCGGTTCATGCCCAACACTGGTCGCAAAATCGCTCGAACTCAAACCTAGACGGACTCTTATGCCACGTTTTCATCCGCTGCTCGGTAGCTTCCGCCGGTTTGAACTTCGAAAATCTTTACTCTGGTCCCCGCCTACCCAGCCACAAACGCCCGGGCGACCTGCAAGATCTGCGGGCTCTTCTCCGACGCCCAGTTGGGTGTGGCAGCTCCTTCTGTTTATCTACCCCTGCCCATCTCTTTCTTACTCCGAAGTTCCGCTTCCTTTCCCCCCCCGCTGCCACGAGTAGTTCGGGTCTGACATTCTTGAAGATCTGGGCGCTCTACGGCACCCAGCCCCGCCGCCCGTATAGGCCCCGCCCCGGCCCGAACAAACGCGCCCCCGCCTCAACGTTCGGGTGTGCCCACGCCATTGCTGGGGTGTAGTCCTAACAGTGTTGCACATAGCGAGAATGATTTTGTCCCGGGTCCCCGTGATCTTCCGAAGGAATTTTACGAATTTTTGTCGTTGGCATTACTCACTTCGGTGCACGCCCCGTTTATTGTGTGCGAGGCTTGGTTTGTGACTTTCAACATGCCCTCACCCCCCATCCCAAAGTGACCGGCATTTTAAAGTGTCTTTGTTGGACTACACCGGTTTCACAACAGACACCCTGGCCCCCACGCTCAAGACCTATACATAGGCCCCGCCCGATCTGTGGGCGGAGCCTACTCTCGCTCCCTATTGGTCCGCTCCGTTTCGGCGCGAACACGCAACGCATCAACAACACCACACCAACCCAACGCACACCCCCCCCCCCCCCCAACTTCTGGGCCTTGTAATAATACTCAAACACTGTCCGCAAAATCGATCGAATACCTCGGACGACTTCTTACTGCCACGTTTTCCCGCCTGCTCGAGGTAGCTCGGGTTTTAGAACATCTCGAAATTTCTTAGTTGGTCCCCCACGCCTACCCCCAGCACCGCCCGCGGACCTGCACAAGTCCAGTGCGCCGGGCTCTTTCCGCAACGGCCCAGTTCCGGCCGATGTAGCTCCTCTGTTCTACTCTAACCTGCCCACATTTTATACTCGAGTCGTCCGTTTTCCCCGCTGCCCGACGATAGTTCGGGTCTGAATTTCATGAAAGATTTGCGTTAGGCCCGTCTAGGCCCGCCCCGCGCCGCCGACAACGCCCGCTCACCTTGGGTGTGCCACGCAATCCCTGTGGCTGTAGTCCTACACGCTGCATTGCCGCACTAGAGCACATGATCTTTTGATCCCGGGACTCCCCCCGTGAATCTTCACGAAGGAATTTTACCGACATCTTTTTTGTCGTTGCCGCATATATACTCTCGGTGCCACGCCGACCCCGTTTATTCGTGTGCAGAGGCTTGCGCGCTCCTCTTGTGAACTCTCCTTCCCAACATGCCCTCCTCCCCCCCACCGCCCCCCATACCCCCCCCCACAAGTCTGCCGCGCTCTCTTAAGTCGTCTTTGTCTGACCAACCCGTTTCCAACAGACACAGCCTCGCCCCCCCCCCAACTTATACCCATACGGTCACCCCGCCCCCAATCTGGCTGGGGCCCGGCAGCTACTCCATATCCCCCCCCCTATCTCGGTCCCCCCCCCCCCCCCCCCCCCCCCCCCCCCCCCCCCCCCCCCCCCCCCCCCCCCCCCCCCCCCCCCCCCCCCCCCCCCCCCCCCCCCCCCCCCCACCCGTAAGTCAGCGACAAACACCACAAAAACCATCGCACGAACGACCAAAATTTGTTTATGCTGTTTGATAGATAATTTTTTGCTCTGCAAGAAAATTTGATCATTCTTACTGTTTCTTGATTTTTGCTGATTTTTATTATATTGTAATGGAGGTGCCGGGTCGACAAAAAAGGCAGTTTTCGACACCACCGTTTTCCTCTGAATCTAGGCCTTTCTATCCCTCAAATAAGCAAAAGCAGCTCAAAACTTGTGTCACATGAGCAGGGAACAGTGCTTCTTAGAATGGTTTGAAGTTTATACAAACGCTTCAAAGATGGCCATTCGGACCTTGTAAATGTGCATCACATGGGGCGCCCCTCGGACCTTGTAAGCGTGCATCACATGTGGCGCCTCCATGGGAAGCGACTGCCTCCAGTTCCTAAAGAGCTCAAGATTTTCTGCAAAAGTATGAAAGGCAAGGACAGAACTTCTCATTTTCAGCACGCAGAAGAAAGTGAGAAAAAAGAAGAAAGGAGTGGGGGGAAAAAAGAACGCCATTACTCCCATACCCAATAATTTCGCTGAATACCAACCATATGGTCCCCCGCCAACCCGAATTGCGCTTGCGAAGCTTTTTGCGTTACGCAGAAGAGGTGCAGTGAGCTCAACCCACATATATAACCTCAGAAACTACAACCAAGCCACTCCTCACTCTATGTAACCCCCATCAAACCGGGCACAGCATTCGATGGGGATTTGGTCGAGCCTGCACGACCCCTCCCCTTTTTGGGGGTTCGGTACGACCTCCCCTTCTCACCCCGACCCCCCGACCCAGTAGAAAGGCATCAGGGAAAGTTGGCAGAACTTTGGAACACGATACTTATAACACATATAACAGATATAGCACAAACAGGAGCAATAAATGCAATAAAGCAAAAGAAAAAAAGAAAGAAAAGCAATAAATTAAACATTAAACAAACTGACACACGCCACGCTGCGTGACAAGCAAACCAGTCGAAATCAGCTGGTTGTCGAGTATCGATTAGCGTATCGGGGGAAGGGATTCTGGGCAGGACCAGCAATGTGGAACAGCGAGTTTTCAGCGAAAAGCTGTTTTGGGTGACTTTGAAGTTGAAACCATAACTTCCTTCAAAAAGCGGCGCATCCTGTGGGGCAAGGACGAGACCGGTATCGTGTAGATAAGGTTGGCACTTCTAAACACGTATCCTGAAACGTTCATGAAAGGTCGGCCAAAATCTATTGAGAAATCTGGCATGGGCGATGTCGCTGGGGACGTATTTCAATTTTGATAGCCAGGTGTATTTAATTCCAATATATTCTTTTTTTTTGTAACCCTCAACATTTCACCCATTCTGAGAACGGGATTTCAGTTCGTTTGATAGTATTTCTCTATTCTAAAAAACTTTTAAACTTGTTTCTGTATGTCTCCCGGGATCTCATGAACAAAAAGATCTCGCGAATCGCACGCGGCATTTCCATTGTGGCGTAACACTTCATGGCAACAACGCCAGAAAAACTCCGTTTCCTGTGTACCGTTTCAAGTGAGCGTGTTCGAATAGCCAGGGACGCATGAAAAACGTATCCTGTGGTGGAGCAGGAGCAGAATATGGTTCGTTTATAGACGCCGGTTCCTATCACGCTGATATTATGGGTTGATTTTGACGTCCGCGCACTGAGCGTCGCGCAGAAGTGATGCGATTGGTCTCGTACACCTTTGTGGGCGCCAATGTCTTTTCCTCTCAGCTGCCCAGAGACACAATTGTATGCTTCGAGTATAGGGTTAAGGGTCACGCGTCATTAGCGGGCCTGTGCGCTGATTTTCAGTGGTCTTTCCGTTGCGTATGATGGAGACATGTACCCTTCTGTTTCGCGCGCTGCCAGATTCGTGCTCCGCCAACTGCTGACTCCGATAAAGGAGACCAACTGCTGGAAAACGTCTATACGAACGATATGGTAGTCCTGTCGCTTGTTTTCGGAAAGCAAAAAACACAGCTTGGCTCTCACGCGTCCCAACGTCGCGTCCTGTCGCGCACCACGCCATTATCATTGGCCAGCGAACCAGATGTTTGACTGGTTTAGTCACCAACGGACTTACGAGATAATGGTCGAGCTTATGTAATTTATTCTGTTGCCAGTTATTGTCGTGAAGTTAGTTGATGAATGAAGTTTTTGTACTTTTTTATTTGCAAATTATCTCGAGTTTCTCTATCAAAGCAAGTTCTCGCCCTATAACAGGAACCTCAGCAGCATTGACAATTTTTGCGTTGGCTTCTTTACTGCCGCTGCGACGCACTCCACTACGACCCCCCCCTCTCTGGCGGCGGCCAAATACGACCCCCCTGTTGGGGATTCCTCAACCAACGATGTGCCCTGCCATCAAAGCACATGTGTAGTCACTTCAAAGGAATCGGCGAGCTGTCTATATGGCGGTCCTGCAGCGGTCGCCGAAGCCCCGCCTCCTACTCACTCATCACCGTGGGTGGGACGTTCGCTTGCATAACTATGTCATTTCTTGTCATAGTCCGGAACTAGTGAAATTCGCTCGGTGTGGGCCACCTGGGGATCTTTTAGGGAATTTTGATCTTTTCTGGAAGAAAGATTGAGGTTGAGTCCCTTTGAAGGGCAGTTTCAATCACTGTTCCGTTTCCTTTGAAATTCGTTCCACGGCTGTAAAACAGTCGTTTTCGTTTTCTTTACTTCGCTTTGCGGCGCCTGAAGCTATTTATTAGTTCGAATAGCACAGAATAGCACACTTTTAAAAGCCTTCTCAGCTTACTTGCATCTTCATCGATTTAAACATTTTCAGTGGAGCGTTGATGTCATTTCTTACATTTTTGTGAAGTGACTCTTTAGAATCGGGACCTTATTGCGGGTCTTGCTGGTTGAATCGCACAAAACACATGCTTGATGAGTTACAATATTAGAAGTGATGAATCACCCCTCGATTTGTAGCAGCGGTGACTAAACCACGGTTGTTTTGAGTAGGAACTCTCGTGTTTCATGTGTGTGTGTGTTCCTATCGATCGTCGGCATGACTTAGTTGTTGAAAGCGAACGACACACCTCGAGTGGTTGTTGTTTTTCTGACTTCTCACTTGTTATCTTCATTTTACCTTCCTGAAGAAGCACTCGTTCAGCTCCCAGTATCGATCCCATTTCTTGGACGTATCTGAATGGTTATTCGCCAAAGTTTACGATGATTTGCCAGCTTCAGCGGTTTCGCAATCTTCTTTTTTCCATCGCTGTTGGAATTTGCTTTTATGCAAGGAATGAGACAATTACTGGGGCACGTCGGCTCTGAGAGGGGCATTGAAAGGCAGGGTAGAGCGTCATTGGGAGAATATCGAGGGGGGGGGGTCGGGTTTGGTCGCTGGAAGACGAGCCCGTTTCAGGATATTTGCCAACGGCGAAGCCTTCTCCTGCTTCCTTTTTTCTTCCTCCTTCTTTCCATTCCTTACTTCTCTCTTCCTCTTTGCCTGTTCCTAATTTCCCTCACTTCCAATGCTCGGCCAGTAATGCGGTGATAAGATGCCTTTGGAGAGAAAATGCCTCTGGACCCTCGAAACGAGAGAATCCCGCTGATAGAAGCCCTGTAACCATGGGCCATATTCTTTCAAGGAAAAAAAATTCCTACAACGTAGAAGTTTATTGCGGTTGTTGACTTTTCTCGGTTTTTCCCGTTCCATGTTCGCTCAATACACCTATCCGCCAGTTTCCGGCGCAATACAGTTACTTCTTCTGATGCCTAAAGTTGATTAGCGAGAAGTTCCCGCACTCTGCGCCAGTTTTTTTTTATGGAAAACTGCAAAGTTTCAGAACAAACCAAGAGAAAGTGGTAAGATGTTGAGACAATCTACGAAAATGGTGGGTAGGATTGGGGGGGGGGGTCATGCTGACAACAGCATTTCACACATCAGATGCTGTATCCTGTTTAGAGGGCAAGATTGGGTGTAGCGTAATGCGAGACTACCTTCTTACACAACAAAGAAATTGGTCCACTTATCTCGAAGCTCGTTCTCCCAACTATCCTCATCTCCTCATTATTCAGGGGTCACGTGTGCTAAAGGCCGCGTTCATACGCGGGGCTATGGATAAATGGACAATGTGCGTAGAGAAGAATGCTAAAAAATG
>MU915030.1:6041-16387 GCA_036418165.1 Cooperia oncophora
TGTCAACTCGAGAAAAGGCTACCTAGATGGGTCGGCACATCTATGAAAAGCCGAATGCCCCCCCCCCCTTCGACAAACTGCGCCAGATTTTGTTCTAATTTGTTCAAAATTATGAAACGTTGGAAGTGTATAGTGCTCTGGGAGAAAATAATTAGTAATATGAACCCACTGTGAAAAAACAGTCTTCTACAGTGATTGGCTTCCTTGAAATGCCACTGACAATCGAGTTCAGTCGACCAACTCCTGAAAGGGGTACAATGAACGGGCGTTCCTATAATTTTGGGCGCTCGATTCGTTTCAAGTGAACCTGTGTAGTGTAGCGACAAAAGGTGCTGCTACCACTTACACGCTTCGGGGATCAAGTTATGGATCGAATCTCCCATCGTTAGGTGGTTGTCGTTTTGTTTGTAAGGATAAAAGGCACTTACTTTAGCTTTGGCTTGCCCCCACCTTCTCTCCTCGAGGTGGTGTGCGCTGGGTCCAATTTTGTGTGCGACTCAAAGGGTTCATACATCAGCGCTGAGGTTCAATCATTCTAATATCTCGCGGTATGTCCAGCACGTTTTGTAGAAGAGCGGGAGTGAAAGCATTCTAGCTTTGTGAAAATTCACGTACCGGTCATTATGTAGGCGACGCCATTCACGACTTCGGCGGCTTCGAGGAAAATGAATACAATATACTTTTTCCTAAGTGATTCCCGTCGTCCAAATACGTAAATGTTGAAAATGTTGAATAGAATAGAAGCAGAACCTGAATGACAGATAATGACGTCATTTTAAGCTGATCAGCTGTCCTATAGTATTAATGAATTTTTAAAAAAGTAATTCACTCTAGTGAAGCATTCCGCGAAATCCGGATGAACGAAATATGGGCGGAGAGCCATAGTTATTGTGTTCGTCGTTGGTTCTCTTTGCTTTATTGAACACAGCGGAATGTGAGTTGTGAGTTTCCGCCCATCCGATTATTGCGGAATTTGCTATCATTGAAGACAAATGGCACGGTAAATCCTTCAGGCGTGTAGGATTGATACGCCTAGCAGGACAGATTTAGGCGTTCCTGAGCAGGGGCTGGCGCCTTTTCCGAAGAGGGTGCCCTTATAACGCCCCATCAAACTGCAGCATACAGACCCGGACGCCCACCGCCCCCCCCCCCCCCCCACAAATTCCGACCGATGCTGAATGCCTCGTTATCGCTTTCATTTGCGAAAGCCCACAGTAATGATGCGATAGGAATATGAATGAAATTGATATGAAAAGGCTGCGGTGCTGTGTGGATATACAGACAGACATGCAGCTGTATCTACCGTAGCGGTTATTGGCATGATGCCAGTGAGAAACTCGTCCGAAATTGCTTTCTGAGTCGCGCAAAACAAAAGCTTTTTTGCAGGTTTTTGGCCGTTTCGCTTCGCTTTTTCGCCATTTCCCACTGTATAGCACCCTGCTACCATTTTAGACCGGATACCAAATTGTCGTGCCTTATGTCTTCGAAGGCAGTAGGTTGCTGAGGGGCCTTAGTCAGAGCCCATCGCGGATCCCAGTCTAATCACATCTTTCGTCGCAGAGCTCTGCCGGAACAGTTTGCGAAAACATATCAAAACAATTAGACACAACTGACGGAAATTTGTTTCATAGGGGTATCGGGAATAGTATAATTGTTTTGAAAAAGAAGATTATAATAATGTTTTGATATAAAATATTATTATGAGAAATATATCGCAAAAATAGCGGAACTAACCTATTAGAAGGTAGGTGATACATAGCACTACCGTATAATGATTACTGACATCGAAAACCGTACGCGGATTTTCTGTGATGACTTCAGCCAACATCAATTTGAGCCACTGAAATTCGTTCACATAAATGACCAACCAATCGGGCAAAGCACCCGCACGAACCATTGCAATTGGCCGAAAATTCGGTTAGTCGTCGGTCAATCAAACGAAAAACGCGATAAAAATAAGCTTCCGAAAAATGAACTCTTAAAATTAGCAACACTACGGCAATGAGGAAAGGACAAAATTGTAAAGTTTTGGATGTAAAATGAGGACTGGAGGGAGCAGATGTAGCACGGGTACGTCAGTTGTTGAATAGAACGTGGAATCTAGCACGCTAATAACGGTATTCCATCATTTTTAATGATTTTCAAGTCACGTCGTGAAAGTGTTATGTGACGTCAGTGAGGCGTCAGCTATTTTTAAACAGTTGACGGGCGCTGTTCGGTTTGGGAGGAGCACTTTGCACTTCTGTTACTTCCTCTTGCAGTTCCTGTTAGAGTGCACTTCACACCTTGGTGAGACCTGTTGGCTCTTCCCATGTATTGAGGCTCTTGTTATTGCATACCTTATAGGAATACAGAAGCAGACCGCGTTGCGGAATCCCCAGCTGGAGGGTATTTGGTCGCTGGGGGAGGGTCGTATTTGGTCTCAAAATTTTTCTGGACCAGCTGTTATTCTCTGTTTCAAGCTGTCGCTAATATAGGGGGGGTGGTTGTGGTTGTTATAATGCTATTTTTTGTGTGTGTAGGTTGTATGATGTCGTAGTCTAAATAAAAAATTACCGGTCTCAGTATTTGACTTTCCTGCCCGCCCCCTTCGATCATGCGAAAATTGTTGGGATAATTAAATAAACTAGATCGTTTCGGGATAATTCTGGTAGTTGTTAGAAGTTGGTGAATCGTAGAAAGTGTTTTATATGTATATATGGTGGAGGAGGTGGGCGTATTCTGTGGTGGTATTTGGGGATTAGGGAGTCGTAGTTTCCTGAATTAGTATTTCCCTCTCTAGGGACAAAATTACTTGCTCGCCCGTTCATCCTAGTGTCTTCACAGATGAACATTGCAATTGCTCGATGAGAACAGAAAAAATGCCCTCCAACGCGTCCCTGCCACCAGCGCCCGACCTGGCCGCGTAGGCTTTGCTACATCGGCCGCGGCCGGCATCAAAGAATTTGAGAAAAAATGCATCCAAAAAATAGGAGAAAAGTATCAGTAAACTCAAGAAGACAGAGACTACAAAAGAACGCCTTTTTTAAGCAAGCGTCGGAAAAGAGAGGAAATGGACAACAGAAGTGTCATCCTTGCCTTAATCGGAATTTCCGAAAAAAAAAGTAGTCAAATACACTGAGGCCAGAGAGCTAGGGGGCGCGGATGCAGAAACGTGAGAGCAGAGTGTGAGCGAGTGGTAGCTAGACATCTGCAAAGCTGGTTCCAGCCTCTACTTCATCGTGAGCGTGAGAGGATGTCTCGCATGCGGGTGGATCATCTTTCGCGAATGCGCGGCATGTTTTTCGATTTCAAGCTTGGCAGTCGCGATGAGGGGGGTAGTGAACCAGTGGCACCTCTCTCTCCAACCCAGGGGTTATATAAGTACAAGCCGGTGTTGTGACAGTCCAAAAAGGTTATCACTTATCAACTGGCCCAGGCGGCATGGAAGCACCGTTGACATAAGTTTGGCACGAGTGTTTCGCAGAAGGGTCGCGCATACTACTAGGGACTGAGACGCACCTTATAAGCCGCGAAACGACAACCTCCAACTCCATTCGACGAACGTGCGAAACATAGTCGTGTGAGTAATTGGCTGGCGATAATAGGCCGACCTGTGTTGTAGTTCAAAGCAAGCATAAAACTGGGTGGAGGGGCAACAAAAAAGGCACACGCCGCTCGGAATGCATAATAAGGCTACTCGCACAGGAAGGCAAGAACATAGAAAAAATGATAAATTTTAAAGGTGATGACACTCATTCTCGCCTGTTGAGGCTCAAAGCGCTCTATCATCATGACTTGCGGCGCTGGAAAGCACATTGTGAGCACAAATGAACGTTTTTGTTGGCCATCAAACGAATATCACTGACCTACTCCGTTCCGGTGCTTGGGTTTGGTGACCAGACCTGCCATTATGCGTTATATCATTGGTACGCATCTCCTTTCTGAAGAGGCAGGGGAAGTTAGTGCGCCGACAAGGAAGTCATAGCGGCACGGCTGACCCCGCCCATACGGTGAGCGTGTAATATGCATCGATGGAAAAGAATCGCGGTTGCGTCAGAAACTGAAATGAGAGAAGTAGTGATGAGCATAGTGCTGTGGAATGGGAGCCACCAAAAATGGCTCACGATGTGGCGTTGAAGCGGTTTTCACCGCAAATTGCGTTTGAACGGAAATTCCACGAACGCTTTGGTGGTGGTAACCTCGAAGAATCGGCTACACTCTCAGTAGTTAACCAACGTCATTTAGGCCACTTAGAACGTTTCCAGCGTAAAGGAATAAAGGCTCGATTGTCTCCCTTACGTCCCGAGCCACGCCCACCCTTTTGTCACGCCTTTGAGCGGTACGAAGAAAAAGTGCAATCGAATACTACTCGTTATGTAGTTCTGTCCACAATGGAAGGACATTTAGACCGGAAGGTACTTCGAATTACATATCGCACCATACAGGTAGACCATAAGTTCGAAATGATGGAGCATTCAGCTTTGATTGTAGTTGGAATGCGCCACGCGTTCTTTCCAAATTCAAAATCACGGGGAACGTTTGAATGCGATTCGACCTGTGCACTGACTTTTTATGGGCGACCAATGGAGAGGTGGACCTTTTATCCTCTCGCACGGATTGGAATCACTCGACGTGGGAGAGGCTTGAGAAGGAAAGAAAACCATTTTTATACAGGAGAAATATTAAGACATAAGGAGGTCTTTATCCATATTGATGCCACATTCGTGGTTCGTAAGTTTTTTGCTGGAAATTAGAACTCGCTTCTTGTTGCGTTATCAGTGAAGAAAAGGGGGAATGAAACCGTGGCAGCAGAAGAGCCCCGAATAAGGCAACGAGATTGGACTAGTATTCGAAGAAGCGAGGCACTGTTGCGCGGCAGGAGAACAGAGGCGGAGGAATGGGACAACAAGAACACGAGCTCCAAACAGACGAGCGATAAAGGTTGGCTAGAGTGAAAGCAACGCGTCATATCTGTGTCCATAGATGAAGGAACTTCGACATATCTCGTCCCCACATGAGGGTAGCAACTTCTACGGGTGGCGTTTCTTTGGTTTATGACGGCCGCAAGGCCCTCATTATAAAATCATGGGACAACCTTTGAGGTTGCAGACCAGATTACCTCCACAAGTAGGGGATCCCTCTCAGGTAACTGCGTATAAATCCTTACCCCGGAAATAGTCCAGTCTCCAATGGTCGCCTTCCACGACGCTTTTGAAGTCGCCTGCCGATCCCGCCGAAACGTATGCCAATAAAAGTGATTTATCAAGCTCGTGGGGTGGAAGCAATGCACCTTCCAGTCGGCACAATACCGAGGTTTATGGGGCGGTACTAAGGAGGTTCAATGACGTTACTGGAACACTTGGCCCATACCCTTGAGAAAGGCTTTTCATGAAGTCACGTGAGAAGTTTGCGCTGCTTTGGGTATGAGAATGATTTCTGATGGGTAGACAGCACGCATCCTTTGTAGCAGATACTGAAGCGCTAATGAGCTCTAATCGCTTGCTCGTCGCCTGTTTATCATCACATCGTACTGCAAGAGATCAAAAAGCTCATCCCGTTTATCATCTTAAAAGTAATAATTGAGCTTCGTACTAGGAAGGATTCCCTTTTATTCTGTGGAACTCCGTTTTTCAATTACAACGTATGCATTCATCTGCAATATTATGATAAGCAATAGCGAGTATAATGGTCTGAGTGATCATGGTGCAGTTAACTAGGGGGGGGGGGGGTGCGTGAGGCTGGCTGGCCTAGCAGCTGACTCGAGGCGGGGGCTTATAGCGGCAGTGATTGGTATTGAAAAGTGAATAGGAATACAGTACTTCTAAACATTTTTAGATTATGCCATTCCATTCTCTTCTATTTTCTGAACTTGATATACCTTTTTTTCAACTAGCAACATCAGAAAACACTCTGTATTAAATTCGTGACCCGGCCAGGTTTTTCGGAATTATCATTCCTCCAAACTACGGGGGGTGGCTAAAAAAGACACTTTTTTTCTTCGACTAAGCACACTATTGAGTTTCTGATTAGACATTTCCACCATCTTATTCAACAACACAATGTACACGATCACAAACCCCCCAACAAGCTTCTAGACGAACGCCACGGCGAGAGATTCTGTGCACGGCGACCCTGGATTCGGGCATAAGCTCAGGCGGAGATCGCTTTGGTTTCTCCGGCTGCCGACCACACCTGTTGAGCGTCCCACTCGGAACCTTTGTATCGAGGAGGTTCAGCGTCAGGTGACAACTTGAATATTCCGTTTTCATTTTAGGTACCCAATGTCCTTCAATTCCGAGTCATGTGCTGGCACCCAATCCTGTCGCAGTACGAAGTTTTCAAGATGGTACATGCGACGACATGAAGGCAGGATCTTCTCTTCGAGCTGTACGATGTAACAGTCAGCGTTCACTTCCAGTCCGGGTTCCACGAAGAAAATATCTGTCTTCTCATTTCATGAATTTCTGGCCCATAGCATCAACTGGCGCCTTGGCGACTGCGGTGAAGATGATATCCTGGACCGTAGCGACGTTGTCGGAGCTGCTCGATGTTGGAGGTCTTCCAGATCAAGGGTGCCGGTCCTCAGGTGGTCCATCCTGGGTGCTCGGATTTAGGAAGTTTTGCAGCTGTTTCGAGGTGACGTGAATTCCAAAGGCCTTCTCCAGTCAGGCTGCGACTGGAGATGACTTCATATTTTGGTGTACATGAAGGTGATGGGCGAGAGCCAGCTCCTGCTTATCGAGGAACATCTTGGGTATCTTCCGCCCTGGTACTCGTATCCACGTCCTCTGTCTGGGCTGCGAAAACTTTGCTGATATGTGACTCCGGCCGAAGTAGTCTTTTTTTTTTGACCCCCTGTATTAATTTTTTTGGCATCTCGAACAAAAGTGTTCTCAAAAGGAGTTTTGGCGTTTGCTGTTTTTGTCGAAATCTTCGTAAATCTTGGCGTGCAAACTTAATTGGAAATGCAAAAAGGGAGGCAGGCACGAAGGACCGCAAAGACAGGCACGGAAGGACCACATTTGTTTTATACTTGTACTTGTGTAACGCGATAGGCGGACTAGGGTCAGACCGGAACCGTATAAGAAAATGACTCTGAGCCGATCTGAACTTGTTTGTGAAGGGGTAGAAATACGGAAATTTTACTCAGAAGAAAGAGGCGTTATGAAGTGCCAGTGTAATAGGCTGTGAAAAGAAGCTCTCTTACTCCTACGTAGTCGCTCACTTGACTTGTGACCCCCTGAATGTTCTTCTCCAACACGACCTGCTCCAAAGGTTCTCTTCGGTACGACCCCTTTCCCATCCTTTTGCTATCTTGCCAGGTTTTTCTATCTCCCTACGAGTTTTCAAGAACTGTAGCAGTTACTCCCAGACGAACGGCGAGGAGGTGGGGGGAGGTTACCACTCAGAGCAGCGACTGCAATACCCAGAGGGACTCCCTCAACGTTGTTGTACCCGATTTACGACCAGTAAAACGTGTTGATTCAGTGCAAACAATTCCATGAACCACGCAAATCCTCTAGAGATTTGCTAACAGGGCAAATGTGAGACTTAAGATTTCTTCGTGCAGAGTACGGTAATCCTCTGCCAGAACCCCCTTCTCATCGTACGTCAAGGAATTGCCGATCTAGTGTTCTTTTGGTGGAAGAAGAAGAAATTGATCGAGTTGTCTATTCTTTGCCCCCCCCCCCTCCTCCCTGGGTCAACGAATGTCTAGCATCGTATTGAAGAAGAAAATACGGGAGTCGTACTAGAGATATTTCTTCCTCCACGTCATGCTCAACCCTTTTTGTTGTCCCTCCCTCTATCGAACGGATGGTTTTCCATGAACCGAAAAATCTGGGAATTGGTGGCTTTCTTCTAGAGTCCACTGACCCGCAGAACAGTGCAGATCAGAGCGGAAGGAAAATCCCTCGTCAAATGTTTGAGCTTGGCATGAAAGAAATCATGTGGGCAAAAACGAATGAACCCTCATTAAGAGTCGTTTGACTACGTCGCGTTGACGTTCATCAGTGATCCAACAAAGGCCTAAAAAAGGATGCACTTCCAAAGAGTCGTTAGCCCCTTTCAAGGGCTTTTTTCCGCTGGGTACTTCTCTTTCTCTTAGGGAAAAGGCGTTACCAGTTCCGGTTATCGTAGAGGCAATTGAATTTGTAGGTAGACTCGATAAAGACCCCGACTGGAAGGAAAGACACTACTGGATGGTACTGTCTTTTCCGTGCATAAGTGAGGCAAATTTTCAGTAGCTGATATTGCGCCGCTTTTGCGACCTGACTGCATTGTGGTAGGAGCCATAGCTTTGTGGATTTGGGCTCTACCCGTTTGAATAGGCCATTACAGGTGCCCTGTGGAAAATAGAGAAGTCACATGGAATAGTATTCCCTTGCCTTTTGGTTGTCTAGTCGTAGTTCAAAGGCCCAGTCTTCCTAATCGTCTGGTCAATGGCTCGGCAATCGCTGTACATTCGAAGGCTTTATCTTTAAGACCAGGCACGAAGCACACTGGAAATCCTATCTGGAGCGTGTCGTACTTAGATGGCTAACTGCGTGAGATCAATCATGTGAGAGTGACGCCATTTGGTCTGGGAAGGATCTTCTATTGAAGTTGATGTATTCCAGTCCAAACGCGCTATACCTTACTTCCACTTATCGGGGCACGCGAGACACTGTTATGCTAAGTAATCATAGGCGGTATACCCCTGCCCATCCCCCATTATGTAGTTAATCGTAGTCGTGTATACCCCTGCCTATCCCCCAGTCGTCGGCAAAACTGTTAAAAGGGGGTGGTGATAATCGCATATGGGGGTTCGCTCTCAGTTGGAGGAGAGTTGGGGGTCGTATTATTGCTAAACTTTCTAGTCCTAAAAGCAGGAGGTGCCCGTGTTAAGGAAGTTTCTGTATGGGTCCTCTTGAACTTTTGAGGCAGCGCAACCAGCGTTCACATTGTTCCCACGACCTGTTTGATATCGTAGCTCACCCTAAGAGAATGGTGGACGTACCAAGTTATCACAACCTCTCGAAATGCCAAAGAAGAATAGCGGCGCCCGCTCGTGAAGAGTCGGCCACCCCGCCCACCTGGCGACCACCACGCCCATCTTCATTTCTAATGGTTGCCTGATTGTGCGGTTGTTCCCGCTAATAACTCTCTCCTCCACTTCGAATAATGAGAGTGGCTGATACCAACAAGTGAGAACTCGTGCGGCCGCGCCTTCTCTTCGCCTCAAGCACGTACAACCTCAGCTCGGCGTGGGGTCCTGTATAGGGCATATCCGATGATTTTTGCATTTTTTTTCACTAATGAACTGCTTGCTACCGCCCAAGCCTGCCCAAGAGTTGTCTAAGCTCCATAACTAATCAAATTAAACGCGGACGCTGCCTCTCAAAGGTAGGACCCCAGCGTCCATGTCTTGTTACGCAGCCGCAATTATTGCGATTATTGTAATTATTGCGTGTTTCTGAACTAGTGTCAGGCTTACCCAAAACTTGTATTTCATTGACGTGCTCGCTACCAAATATTCGATCCCCAAGGGGTGGATGGCCAAGCTGACCACGGCACGTAGGGAAATTCTCGTCGAACTTTGCCACGTCTCATGAGGTGCTGCGGCTCACACGTGAGCTATTTGCTGCGCTTATTTTGCGCTTTGTACAACATGAGATGAAATTTAATACAGCTGGGAATGAGGGGGTGAGTGTGCAAAGCATCTCGCCTGTAGCGCAGTCCAACAAAGTTTACCTCTCACAGCGTAATGAAGTAGATTTAAGAGCGCAAGGATATTCGTCCCTTTCAGTAACCCTGCTTCCAGGTCCAAAATAATACCAAACGAATGCATGTACAGTGAAGTATGGAGTAGAAATAATGAAGCCGTGAGTCACTCTCTAAACACATGACTCCCTGTCCAGTGTATTCCAGCGCTATTTGTCCCAAGATGGATCTTGAAGAGAGCTAAATTGCCAAAGGTTACAATATGAAAAAAAGGAAAAGCTGTAATAGCCCGTGGCACGTGACCAATGCAATCAGAGCGAAACTGCTATTATTTCGAAGTAACGCTGCAATTTTATGTCCAGCGTTAGAAAATAGTGCGGCGCCATTCAGCTTGGGAGGGACATTTCGCACTTTCGTACTCATTTTCGATAGTTTTTGCTAAATTACATATCCCTTGGTGGGACCTGTAGACTCTTGTCAAGTGTACATGACTCGGCAATGATCGATGGAAACCAGCAAAATGCCCCTTCTAAGCCGAACGGCGCCAATAGTGCACATCACCCATGAACTTTAGACGCCGAGTCTCTGAATCAGCGCTGAATTTTTAGCTTGGAAGAAGAAAGCAAAAATACTATGTGGAAGAAAGAATCAAGAATGAAGAA
>MU915033.1:0-18623 GCA_036418165.1 Cooperia oncophora
ATGATGTAAATAATATCAATAATTCGGCGGCACGGGAAGGGGGTAGAGAGGTAAGTGGTATTGCTTACCGCGCTATATCACTTTCAAAAGCACCTACATTAGTAAATGGAAGTATTATATTAGGTTGTCCGGAAAGTTCTCAGCGTTTTGAGTGTTTCACTTTAAACGATCATAACTTTCTTAATACTCATCGGATTTAATCGAAATAAGCACCGTTCGAATCAGCACACTTTTGCCAATGTGACACCAGTCGATAAATCCCATCAAAGAAAAAACTGGGTGGTCGAGAATCCACGAAGGCTTTTTTGCCTGGTCCTGATTGATGAAGTATTTTCCAGCAAGGAAGTTCTGAAAATGTTTGAAAAGGTGATAGTCGGTTGGTGAAAGGTCTGGAGAATATGGCGGGTGAGGTAGAACTTCAACCCCCAATTCGTTCAATTTATGGATAGTGATTTGTGAAACGTGTGGGCGGGCGTTGTCATGCAAAAGAATCGGACCCTTTCTGTTGACAAGTGCTGGCTGCAGCTGACGCAATTTTCGGTAATTTCGTCATGTACAAAAAAATAGTAACACAAAACGGTGAGAACTTTCCGGACAACTAATAGAACGCGTGCCGCAGAAGAAGGAGGTTGCCCATAGATGGCAGAGCTTTACTCCTCGAACGTTTCTGGTGCAGTAGCAGTTTTCTGATTCTTCCTGCCGGCCAACAGCAGTTTGACCGCCTTTGGCATACGAGACGACGAGATAATGGCTCACCAGTATTAGTCTTATTGGCTTATCGGACAGAGGCCAAGCTTCTCTGAATGCTCTTCCCCTAGTACGCCTCTTATGACCTCCACAGCCTGTGTCCTTTCCAAAACGTTGCAAACTTCAAAAGTGGATTTGATATCAAAGTGGTAAGAGCGTGCCTATGTTCTTCGTCAGTTTGTCCCGACAAGGTTCAATCCACTTCAGAAACAGCTTCTTTCAAGCACACTTGTCCCGACAGGGTTCAATCCACTTTAGAAACAGCTTCTTTCAAGCACACTTGATTTGAGAAAAAATTAAACGTCCATCTGTGACTTCAAAAATGTGAAAAAGCTAGCTTTCTCAGTAGGTCCCAAGTGTTTGCCGCTACTGCACAGAGCGCTAGTAAAATCGAAAAGTCAACAATCCTAATGTGACCCCACCGCGGGACCCAAGCACGAAATCCTGACGGCTTTCGGTGGTGCGCTACTGGGCATAGTTACAATTGGCTCTACAGGGGGGGGGGGGCAAAAAAGACATTTCGACCGAGTCACATATCAGCAAAGTTTTCGCAGCCCAGACAGAGAACGTGGATACGAGTACCAGGGCGGAGGATACCCAGGATGTTCCTCTATAAGCAGAAGCTGACGCTCGCCCATCACCTTCATGTACACCAAAATATGAGGTCATCTCCAGTCGCAGGACGCATAGAAAGACCTGTTGGAATTCCACGTCATCTCCAAACAGCTGCGTGCGAAACTTCTTAGCTGTGGAGTCACCCATGGAATAGCTACCTCGTCATCCGCGCAGTTGAATTGGGCTGGTCGTCAACGGCGCCGCAGCGCGCTGCGGGAACTATATGAACTTTTTCCAATACTAATTTAGTCCATTTTCCAAATTTTCAACTGTTTTGGCCTACTTTTCCCAAGGATTAGCCAGCTCCTTATCTCACAGGTGGAAAAAAATGACTAAATTAGCCTGGAAAAAGCAAATAGTTCCTGGCACGCGCTGCGGCCCGTTGACGACCGCCCTAATCAACTGCCCGGATGACGAGGTTATTATAGACCAGTACTCTCGATCTGGATGACCTCCAACATCGAGCAGCTCCGACAACGTCGCCACGGTCTAGGACATCATCTTCACCACAGTCGCCAAGGCGCCAGTTGATAGGTGGGGCCCGACGTACCTGGAATGGAGAGACCGATATTTCTTCGCGGGCACCGGACTGAAGGTGAGCACTGGCGGTTACATCGAGCAACTCGAATATCCTCCCCACATGTCGTCGCCCGTACCTTCTTGGAAACTTTGTACTGCTACAGGATTAGGTGACACCACATGGAATCAAAGGGCGTTGGGAAAACTCTTGCCTACTTGGAATGGAGGGCGTTGAGTACCTGAGGAAGGTGGAATATTCAAGCAGGTCATCTGACCCAAACCCCCTCAATTACCTGGTTCGGGCGGAGTTCAATAGGGTGGTCTACAGTGGCGGAGAAATCAACGATCTCGCTGAACTCAGGCACCCCTCACGGTCGCTTCGGCCCAGAATCTCTCGATGCCTCCTCTAGAGGCTGTGCGGGGTATCATACAGTATTTTGATATGCTCTTTAATGTGGTGGTGGAAATATCCGATAAGAATTCAATAACGTGTAACTTATAACGCCTCGAGAGTCAAGGAAGAAAAAAGTCTTTTTTTTCGGCCCCCTGTAGTGCATTTATTCCTCTGAGTGTGCAGCGTTGTGGAATCAACTTCAGGGAAGATCGGCATTGTCGCAGGTAGGTTTCTGAATAGATTGTATTTGGGTTGCTGCCGGTGATTGCGCCTGTTGCCAGTACCATGCAGCGGTATCTGTTCATCTGTATCTGTTCCCCCGCCTTCGACGGGAAATCAGTGTGAGGAAAACTGGGAACAGAGTTAGTGGATTAGTGATGGTCGCGCCGTTGGTACACTAGGGAGCCAGGGAAAAGGAAAGGGAATTCCAAGGCGTTCTTTTGGAAAGGGCAGCACTGACGTAAAACATCTCACGTTCTCAATATTTTTCCTAGGCCAAGCGAATGGCTAGATAAGAAGCCGGGAAGTGGCAAAAAAGGCGCAGAAGAGAGGGATAAGAGAAACACCCTACACGCTCACCAACTCTCTTTCGGGGAGGAGAAAGCTTTGACGAGCACGCCTGGCTGCCAACCTGAGAAAGAAAGCGAACTAAACAAACGAAATGGTAAGAAAAATCAGGGAAAGAAGGAAAGCAGACTACACCAAGAAGTAAACCTTAAGAGCTCAATGAAGTGGGTGGTCGCTGGTCATTCTTGCTGCTTATTTTCTAGCGAGCCAGCATATTCCAACAATGATGGGGAGGAGAGGGGTGGGGTGGATGTGGTAACCGTGATAAGTATGACGGGTTCCCAAAGTGTTTCTTCACGAAACCAAATGATCATCAGACGTGACACAAGGAAAATCTATGGTTCCAAACGCGGCAGGACAAGAGGATATTTTTCGAGGACACTTTCTGAGGTGCAGACCCGCTCCCCTAGACTTAGCCTCCAGAATGGTTAGCAGGATTTGGTCGGGAGATCAATATGTCCTCACACGGGATGTTCAGATACACCTTCACCCACGAGAAGCAATACCAGTCATGTGATGGACAACTACGTTTCATCTCAGTCAAGAAGCTTTGAACTCCTCCCGCTTCACCCGTGAAATTTAGTAGCAAGTTATACAGGGGGCCAAAAAAAGTCATTTCGGCCGAGTCACATATGAGCGAAGTTTTCGCAGCCCAGACAGAGGAAGTGGATATGAGTACCAGGGCGGAAGATACCCAAGATCTTCCTCTATAAGCAGGAGCCGGCTGCCGCCATTCACCTTCATGTACACCAAAATATGAAGTCATCTCCAGTCGCGGCCTGAGTGGAGAACGCCTTTGGAATTCACGTGGCCTCCAAACAGCTGCGGAACTTCTTGAATGGAATCACCCATGGATAGCTACCTGGAGACCAGTACTCTTGATCTGCAAGACCTCAAACATCGAGCAGCTCCGGCAACGTCGCTACGGTCCAGGACATCATCTTCACCCCATTCACCAAGGCGCGGGTTGATGGTGTGGACCGGCCGTACCTGGAATGGGAAGACCGATATTTTCTTTGTAGACCCCGACTGAAGGTGAGCGCTGGCGGTTACATCAAGTAACTCGAGAAGGATATCACATGTGGTCGCCCGTACCTTCTTGGAGACCTTGTGCTGCTACAGGTTTGGGTGCCACCACATGGAATCGAAGGGTTTTGGAAAAACTCCCGCCTACTTCGAATGGAAGGGCGTTTCGTACCTGATGAAGATGTAATATTGAAATATGTCCCCTGACCTAACCCACTCAATTACCTAGTTCGGGCGGAGCTCAACAGGGTGGTCTACAGTGGCGGATCAACGATCTCGCTCAACTCCGGTACCCACTCACTTTCGCGCGGCCGAATCTCTCGATGGCGCTCCTCCAGAAGGCTGTGGCGGAGTATCATTATAGTATTTAATGTGCTCTTTAATATGGTAGTAAAAATGTCCGATAAAAATTTAATAAAGTGTAACTTATAGCGCCTTGAAAGTCATGGAGGCAAAATGACTTTTTTTTGGCCCCCCTGTATAGTAATGACTTTTTTTTGGCCCCCTGTACAGTATGGTGTCTGTTTCGTGGTGAAATCGTCATTGGTGGGGGGTGAGGGACGGAGGATAGGGTTGAATTTGGTCGTGCTCAATTATACATCCGAGTAGGTGATTTCACAGCTCCACTATATCATGTAGGTTCCCAACCCCTTTCCCCTCATCGAATTTGTGAGGTGGGTCGTTTCGGAAGAAAGGATAGGGCGGGGGACGTAGTGAGGTAATATGTGCCAGATCTTGGCTATGTTTACTGCATGCAGTCTTCGTAGATAGTCGTGGGGAAAAGCGAGAAATAAATGAAGGACGAAACAGACGAACGTAATGCAGTAAGGTGTCTCCAGAGGAGTCTCTACTTTCCTCGAAGAGGCGTATGCGATGAGTGGGAATCAGGGGAACCAGACACCATCAACGTCACTTTTATAGGAGGACATTGAGCCACATCCTCCAGACTACCCTTCCGTTTCCGTTTCCCTTTCCTTTTCTGGCTTATTCTAGACTTTATGACATCATGGAATTAACTGAGGACACCTTCAATTGAAGGCCTTTCAAGTTTGCAAGGCACTAGGGTTCAGAAACAGAAGTGCAAAGCATTACGTGACTCCCTACTCAAGGAGAAAGCATAAGATAATTCATACTATCGATAAGGCCCTCATTGCCCACTTATTCTTGCGGCTGATCATGACTGCAGGACGATCCCGAAAGTTTGAGATCAACGGCATATGTGGAAGGCAACGATACTTTGAAAAAACGCAGGGAGAGGCAAGAAAACGGTGGGCGAGAGAGTAAAATGACATTATCACGACTCGGGCAACGTGGGTCGGTATGGGTCTGTTGGGTGTTCAAGGGTCCATCACTTGAGTAGCGTCACGATTCTGAGCATTACTTGCCATTCTTTCATGCATTTAATGTAGCACAGTCTCTGCCATCACAGGACGGGTAGCCTAGAAGATTTAGACAGTAATCTGACTCATTACTACTTTTCACCATGCCCGAAGTGGCGCCCAGTAAATGGTAAGGCTGTGGTGGATGCACTATAAGAACTGCCAGGTTCGGGTGACTATGCTAGTATCGAATTTTGCGTTAGGCTGCCTAGCCTGGCAGTTAAGTAGTCCTTGAAACGAATTTCAAGAAGGCTGATCATTTCAAGCCCTATTTGGACTTATCGGCTAGTCCCTTTCACAGCCTAGAAGGGGGAGACATGTATTAGTCGTTCTGAATTAGTAGATCACTGAATATGTCCTTCTGCGCAGGATCAGGAAGATTCAAGCGCTCATTTAACGTCGCGCTTTTTGCTGAGTAGACGTCTTCGAACGCTAAAGTCATTGAATGGTTGCACGACGGCGCGACGATGAGAATGACTGTGGATTCACTCTTGATTTCTGCCGAAGCTCTGAATACGTCACTACAACAGGCAGATTGGTGAGCAGGTATTCGTGCAAGATGAATCGTTACGGGACCAGTATTCTTAGGCGTTTGCTCGTTTGATTGCCTAGAGTAGTGGAGGAATTCGGGGTTCAATAAAGATTTTTGCCGATGATTCAGAAAACTGTAATCTTCGAAGTGATAAAAAAGACTATTGATGCTTTTGCTTGTGGTCTGTTGAAAATTTGCGGAACCGTCGAATTGTGGTTCCGGCGTACCCACACTGATGGAACTCTCATCAGTTCAGGAGTTTCCGAGAGACTCTAAGGCAAGCACGTCATCACTGTGAGCCATATAGGGAAAACGCTATAAAGAGAAGGGAAATTGTGTACCACACAATTGCTCAACCACCCGATGTTTAACCAGTCAGCATGCAAACACAGATCGTTTCTGCTATAACACTTACGGTGGAACAGTGGAGTTTTGTACGCCAAACTTATGTGCTGCTTGCTTCATCTAAATGTAATCAAGAGCCACATCTCACCCCATTGGATGCTTCGGCGAGAATCAGACTGGAAAATGGCTTCCGAGGAACTGCGTTGGATCTGCTTCAGAGTTATAGTTTTTCGCTCTCTTCAACCCCCCGGTACTAAGTGGTCTCACTCGGAAATGTGGGGACAAATCAATTTCTGTAGACATACATAGATGGAATTATTCCATCTTTCCAGGTGATGATTTGCATAGCCATTGTCTCGATTGCACGTCGTCAGCCGAGTAGGAAGCCCGTTCCCCTTACTACTTCATTAGCAATATAACGCCGTCAAATTGCGCGACGATAACGTGTTTCCTTAGTGAGAGGTTCCTGCTACTCGGTGCAGCTTCACTATGACGCTGTTTTTTTGACGCTCCACCGAAGAACTACAGGTATCAGTACGCTCTGGGCTTACGGGGCCCCTGCAAGCAAGCTATGTGTCTGATTTTCATTTAGGTTCCTTAAATCAGTTCTACATTTAGAACCACTGTTTTGTAGGCGTTACCTCTGGGCATATTCTGCGGCTTATGAGCGGCTCTATTCAGAAAAACAAATCGTACTACTTTGTCCGGTGATTACTTGCCGACCCCACCAGGTCGACAACCGCAAACGAAACCGAGTGGCACACAGATACAGCAGAAAGTCCATTACATCACGAGGACTCTATGCAGTCACAAGAGACGTTTGCATGGGTTTGTGTTCTAAAACAAAGCAACCGAAATCATGGTCAGTTGCGAGTTCGTTCACTGTAGGCCGTGTATTTCAACTTTTCTGGTCGTGCAAAGCCCACTGAACAGAGACGCGAAACGCTCGCGCCTTCTCATTCTGCGAAATTGGCATCAAAGCATATTTGCATTCAAAAAACGAGTGCTATGGGCTTCGAGGTTCCCTTGGACACTGGGAACGGGCATTATAAGAGCGATACTAGCAAAGTCTTCAAACGACTATGATGTTACACTCCTTATCCTGAGGACGCGCAGTTAGGCGTGGACTTTGAGCATGACATAGGGAGGCGTTGCGGTGGGTCATGCCTTCAATGGAAGTGCCAACTTGTATTGTGTTTGATGTAGGAATTATGATTACGACGGTTGAAATGATAATTTCACGAAAACCGGGGCCGCCACCACTTCAAAAACTAAGTACGCAAGCCCACGCGACCCGAATCTGCAGGGATTTCAGAGTATAATACAAGTAATTCAGATGAGACGATCAGTCATATAGTTTCCGGTCGTTTGACTTTGGATATAGCCTTTTCCTTTCTCAGCATTGCATTGCACCTGAAAGATATCGATTGGGAATGGATGCGTTGTGATGTGGTGTAAGAGTTGATCACTTGTCGCAGTTAGCCGGTTCTCACGTGCGGATCAATGCTCCCACAGTCACCTGTTTTTCTCTGAATCGATCACTGCTCGATCCCATCCGGTTAGAGCGGCAGCGATTGCCTTAGCTCATGTAAAAAGGTCGGAAGCGAGATAATGGAGTTATTGGAATTTCATAAGAGGCCTTAAGGAAATGGTACGATCACACATAGTTTGGGTGTGCGTGACTATCAGCCCACCCCAGTTGTCGAAGCGTAGAGGTTTCTGCGTCCGAACATGCACACGAATGAGTTCCAGGACCGTGAAACACGCTGATTCCTCCATACGTCGAACCAAATGCACATTTGCGGCGCAGATCCGCAATCATTTACTAAAGCTGTCCGCGCGGCGGGCTGTCGCGCCGCGCGTTTGCCTTTTGTAAGTCGGTGAATTTACGCTTTGAATGCATTTAAAAGCGCAAACTCCTGGATGCGGGGGATACCCCAAATTTGACGGTGTTGCTCTTATTGCAAAGTCATGTCTAAAAGTATAGTATTATTTCTTTACTTGGCTTCTGTCTAGTTTAGCTGTGTGGACACTGCTTCTTGATTACTCTACACAAGTTATCTTTTAAAGTGTTGTTGTAGCTTGATAACGGCATTTCAGTTTGTCAGGCGAAGCTCAGTGACTACTGCTTGTGTGCACGTTGCGCAACGTTGGCCAAAAAGTGATTTTTTGCGTCATAATACTTCAGTTCATCCTGAGATTGTCTGAAAAGTTTGCCTCCATTTTACTTGGATACTTGTAGATACGGTGACTACAGTGCTTCTACAGGTCCAAGGGCAGTAATAATGGGAAGGAAACTTTTCTTCGCAAGCTGTCAGGTGAGACTGAGTAGTAATGACGGCAACACTGTTTTGCCAAGTGTTGCGCAGCAGGCAAAAGTTAGTCGCAGTGGATCGATCCCATGATGTTGCGGTGAGTACGCGGGCTCATAACTCCTTCGAGAATAGCTTTGCAAATTTGAAGGCAGATTCAAGATCAGTGTCCAAAACCACGTCTAGTGATCTACATCTCATCACAAATGGCCACTTCGACCTGACGACCTTCCCTCGTAAGTAAGTTTTAATATAGTTTTTTCGTTCTAGTAAGATTTATGTATCAGCTGACTATGTAAGAAGTGGAAGAGTAGAGAAGGGGAAGTAAGGATATTAAAAAGTGATTCGTTTCGCCTCGCCGACTCAGACGATACTGTCTCTACGGTCTCCCCTGAGGCTCTTAGTGGTGGGGCGGATGACGTATAAAAAGGTATATGGTAATGAGCGGTGAAGTGTATTGTACTTGAAACGATTCCTAATTCTGTGATCTACATCTTCACAAATGGCCATTCGACTGACGACCTTCCCTCGTAAGTTTTTTATGTACGTTCTTTTCTAAGTGATTTTATGTTCTCTGCACGAGGTCACTTGAGTTTAACTTTAGTATTGTGTGAGAATCGCTTGTGATCGGCCTATTAATTACGGTGATTTCTCAGGTCCTGTAAGTCACTTTCCTTCATTGACTTTCGAGCGCCTATAAGTTAAGTTAGTTAGATTCTGTCGGACATTTTTACCACGCATGAACGATTCACATAATAAATGACAGCTGCCACTTACCTCGGACGAGCGCCATCGATACGATTCTAGGCACGCTTACGCCGATGTTGATGCCTGAGAGAATAGTCGATTATCTCCGCCACCGTACACACTCTACTTAATCCCCCGACGCGGTAATCTGACCAGGATTCACGGGCACGCGTGACCTCTTTGGAGATTCCATTTTCTCTTACGGTACCGCAGCCTCCATCTGCGAGAGTTTCTTCCAATTGCCCTTGGATTCATGGGGTGCACATGCGTGTACGCAGTACAACGTTTCCAGAAGGTACGGGCGACGACACTCCTTCTTGCCGCTGCTAACGGCTTCTTTGTTAAAAGAAGTTTACCGGAGGCCAGCTGTACAGGCTGTAGCTGGTTACAGGGCTGTAATCATGTAAATCAATGAACTTTGCTATACGTTTATCTTGCTGATAAATACATGTCATTCATGTATAGTTCTCTAATATATGTTCCATGGTTTTATAATATCGTTTTACATTGCTTTACCTGGCGGAAGTCGTTTGTTGTTTAAGCGCAAATGATTCTGTGAGTGTTTTTTCAATTTCTGCATTCTCAGATAACTTGATGTATATATTTATTGTAGTCAGAGTTTACACTCATAGGTCTCAGTACACGTTCAATTTTTTTGAAATAGTTATTCTTTCAACGTTCTTCTTCTCAATTGCAGTTTTTTGCCTTGTAATTTGCTTATGAGAATGTTAACATATTTTCTAAGAGAATGAATCATTCTCTAATCAACCACTGCAGTACCTGAAACATCAATAGAAACGGTTTACATGACTTTCGCGGAAACAGGAATAAAAGGGAGAAATAGTTTGTTTGCACTTGAGGAGTAGATCTGCTATATAGAGACATTTATGTCCATATCTGACTGTTCCGGACTGGGGATGGGTCCTATAGATGATTTGGTCGGTCTGCCAGGCGAGGAGTTGTTGTCGGTCAACGACCTCAGTATAATGTAAATGTTAACTGACAGTACGTCCTAACTGAACAATGACGAATAATATTTGAGAAGGAAAGCTAGAATGAGGTTCCTGGACCGTAGAATCCTTTCAATGCCTAGAGTGGGAAGGGAAATCTCTCATAGTAGAAGATTCAAATGAGAAGGTAACTATATAAGAATAACAAAAGTGAACCTTGTATAATGGCAATTATTCAAGAAACTCGTACACTAGGGAAGCGAGACGCTACAAGAGAGGATCGCAATACTTCTAAGGTGCCTACAAATCAACCGAACAATGATGAAGAATGTTGGGGATTGCTAGCCTAGCATCACATGGTGCGTCATCTTTTGCGTATGCCTAGTCTCAGGGTAGGAAAAAATTTGGGCTTTTTGATGAAGCCGAGGGAGAGCTAGGCGATCTTTGAAATATTTAGACAACGGCCGTCAGGGCTGTACCACTGTGACATTCTTTCAAAGCCCTATAACCAAGGTTGTGAAACCGGTGGATACAAAATCAGTAGCCAAGATGTTCCCAAAGTTGCAGCAGAGTTCTTTCTGAAACAAATTGCGCTAAATGTCGCATTACTTCTCGTCCAGCCTTATGGCTATCTGAAGTTAAGGCGCGAAAATAACATAGTCAGGTGACCTTTAGATATGCAAATGACGCCTCTTGTTATTTTTTTAGTCACGGCTCATCCTATCACTCGTCTTGACGGAATAGACGGTAGGTGGGATTAGGTACATAATCGGAAGTGAGTAGTTTGTAGACAGATAAGCCCATTTTCCATCAAACTGCTCCGGTTTTCTTAGCGCTGTTATCAAATTTACTTTCCCCATAATTATTTATTTGATCATTTATTTATTCTGCGCCCAGCGGGCGCGCCGTGGTCAGTCAACTGATAGCGAATGCGATAACTAAAACATGGCAATCTTGACTAGAACTAAGAAAGAGAAAAGCGTTAGCACTGAACTAGGCAAACGCGTAAGGACAGATCTTAGGAATAAACCAGATGAGAAAATCTAATAGTTGAAGGGCTCACTAGCCAAGAAGAGCACTTTGATGTTGCATTTATTTGTGCCTATAGGACTAGTCTGAATACCATGTAAGAAATATCAGGACCATCGCATGACCTCATGACCAGGATGTGACGCCCACTGCATCTGTCGGCTAAGATGCCCAGTCGCCACTTTCGGGGTCATAGGAGCTTACCGAGACTTCCGAAACACGGGTACAGCGACTTCCCACGTGGAAACGGCTAGCTAGTTAAGTGTCACATGCAAACCACAGGAGAGCGAACTTCTATACTGGTGAGCCTGACGAGCGAATGCATTAATAGATAGCGGAAAGGGGACAGCCGAATGAAATTTCAAGTGAACAAGACAGATGGCAAGTGACGATATCGAATGTAAGGAGACATAAGGTATGCCTTACGTTTCCAATACATCAACCACTCCGGTGTAGAATCTGAATTGCTCCGAATCGCCAAGTTCCATTAAGCAAGAAGTAACCGACTCAATCCACATAGCCGTTCTCACTATGAAATAATGTGCTCTCAGTTCACATCGCGATTTGCCCATTTCGAGGTTGTAGAAACGTTGTAGCGCATTTCGCCCTTCAATAATTTGAACGCTAGAATTAAATCAGATTGAATACGCCTATGAAAAAAGGCTCCTCAAGTCAAGTTTTTTCAATCGAGCTTGGTACGATGGTAAAGCTCGCGGATAGTCATTGTTTGGAAAGACTCTGTAGTAGAGGAGCCTAGAAGATATCACAAGAATGCTGAGTTGTGGGCAAGTCGTGCCCCAGTAGGGAGTCGAACCCGCACCTCACGCTTTCCGGGCGAGTGCGCTATCCGTTACGCCACCAGGGGCGCTTTTACCCTCTTTCTGCAAGTAAAACGTGGTGGAGTGCTGATAGGCTACGGCATAAAAGCCGTTAAGCTGAGAGGGTAAAAGCGGCCCTGGTGGCGTAACGGATAGCACACTCGCCCGGAAAGCGTGAGGTGCGTTGGACTCCCGCCTGGGGCACGACATTGGCCCACAACTCAGCATTCTTGTGATGACTTCCAGAACGCGAACTGTGGCGTAAAACAGCAGTTATCATAATATAAAAAGATCCTAGAAGATGTTTCTTAACTTTTCTTGCTTGGATATCCTTGTTCAATTTATTGAGAGGACACACGTTTCATAAAGCTCAACCCATGTCGAGATGTCACAGGTATGAACGTTTCTGAAAAGAATATGGACAGGCCTGGGCGCTTTTCTTAAGGCTGCATTAGTGGCACTCCATCTAAAATCATTTGACATACTGACACCAAGATCTTTGACCATCAGGGAATCGTACTTCAAGCTTTGGGCTTCTCAATAGAAAAAAATGGCTGGAGGTTCATCAAGCCCCCATGAGCACACCCACTTATGCATTGTAATCTTGTATTTTGTCATCATAAGCCATTTAAGATACCTTTATGTCGTCTGTATAAGCGACAACATGAAGCTTACGATCAAGGAAGTTAACGAGGTGTAAGTGTATGAGAAATCGCAGTGGGGAACTCCTGAAGTACAATCTATCGGCCGCTAAGACTACATAGTTTGTGAGGCGTACCCCGATTATTCCAGCCACTCAAAAGATGAGGAGAAAACCCCATTGGAAAAAATGCCCATTCAGCAGCCATGCCTTTCAGTCTTTGCGAGGAGGCTAGGTAGACTCACCCTGTTGAAAGCTTCAGTCAGATCAAAGTACACCGCTCCAAGTTTTTGTCCGAAGTTGAGTGCAGTCTAGTTCGTGTTGCTGCAAGAGGAAAGGGCCAGCGGAGGAAACAAGATACGTCAATAGCGAATGCACTGAAATGTCAAGGCCCATGCGAGTAAGCACCTTTTGACCATTCTCTCCGAAACTTTGAATGGTGTGGACAAAATACTTATTGACTTGAAGCTAGAAATGGGCTTAGAGTTTATCGCCTCAGGGATAGGTGTTATTATAGCATGCCCCCATCTGGATGGAACCTGTCCAAGGAGAAATGAGATGTTCGTACATATGAGAGAAGAGGTTCTAAGAAAGCGCGCATGCAAGCACACTTCTTCTAAACGAAGCTCACTGTTAGCGATATTCTTCTAAAGTTTCAAACGCATCATCAAGATGCAACAAGTTTTTGGTGGTTCAAATAACAAATACATATTTATTAGTAAGATATCATAGCATACATCGAGTCACCTCCTCTAGTATGTCTCGACTAGCAATAGTGGGGTCTGACGTCTTGTGTCTCGCTTTTCGCCATTGTTAACCTTTCGTGCCTGCCTTGTCTTTTCGCCAGAGAAGATAACGAGCTTTTTCTAAGCTCGGCTAGGCGCACCGTGAAGCCGTAGGAACTGAAACGATCGGGAAGAATGGAGTGTTTTGTGCTGAACGGCGTTGAACACCACCGCTGGGGCTCGTAACGGTGACGCAGTACCAGATCACTGAATTTGGACGGCATAAGTACCGACTCAGATGGAGGATCCAGAATACCTGGAAACCAAGAAAAAAAAGTGGGAATTTCTACATTCACATTCATTACCATTAACACTGATTATTGTTTACATTGACATAGGGACCTCAGGAGACGGAAAGTTGGAATCAGATTCGTCTTGGGGCATAAGTGACTTGTACATTGGCTGACCGTTGTAGAGGCCACATCGCATTCAATTAGCCAAGACGATTCTGAATGGAAGTAGAATGCGTGCCGCTTGCAGCCGATAACGGATTGTTAAGTTATTGATTGTTGAGAACAGATTGATCCAAGAATATTATGAAATGGCTTGATAGTATTGGAAAATAATAGGTAGGATGTAGTGTCGAGGCAGGTGGCGCCAACTACCACTTTCGCGGTATGGGGGGGGCCAGGTTTTCCGCCCGATCTATCTGGATCTCAGGTCGAAGTGGCCCTAATTTCTTGCTTCCAGAATCTTGGCAAAAGTATTTTGAGCGAGCGCCTTATTCGTATTTATTAGGAGGATGAGGAGCGGGGGTGAAAATATACCTACGTACAAGTTCCTCCTAAAATCTGGCATACCGCGATACATTCCTCAGTTCTTGCAAAGTTTAGTGTTCGTTTTCATCCTATATTCAGAATTTGAGAGGGCTCTGAATCATTTTTCAAGCTTGTCTCCCTTGATTTGTTCGCTGTTTGCTGTGCGCAAACTTTCTTCCCTGACCTCCCCAGCGCTACGCACGCTTCGAAAATGTGCTGCAGTTATTATATGCGAAGCTCACAATAGCCGCGGCTTCCACTGCAACTAACTCTGATCCTCTAAACTGCTGTCCACAATAAGAGCAGAAACGGAACAGCTGCATTACCTGTTTTCCTTTCACAAGAAAATACTGCTCCAACGCTTCTTAAGCAGTCTCCTTAATAGATGCATCAAAGTCTGATTCAGATATCGACGAGTCTTCCGACGCATCCTCATCACTTTCTAACTACTCCAAGCTGTGAAGCTGTGCTACATTCAGGATCACTCTTTTATAGTCTCGCCCTCGAATCAGCCATCTCAGAACACAACTGGTCAACACCTCTCTGCCTTTTTAGCTGCAGAGCTCTCATAGGACGTGATAGCACCAGGGAAGTCTGACAGAACACCCGGCTCTTCAAACTTCTCTCAGCGGCCGCATCATGTCCACTAATTTCGACCTAGACGAAAGCTGAGTACTTCGAACCAATTCCACGATTGGTTCTTCACCTTCTCCGTTACTCGCCAAATTGCTGTTGAGTAGTAACGTCTCAAAACGTCGTTGACAAAGTTCCTTATGGCACGAGCAGTGATGAAGACACTGCCGTGAACTAGCCGTAGTAATGAGTCAAAGTGGAGTGAATTCCAATAAAGCACGAGTAATACTTCGACCATTGTGTTAAGCAGAAGTACTAGGTTTTCAGGTATGTCTCCATACGCCATTTATGCTGTGCGCCCAGAAACGGTAGGATTCTGAAATGTTATTGTCTTCCCTACCATTGCCATTTCACCAAAATTAAAATATTTGAGCCTAATCAGATTCATAAATAGACTATGCAATGGTGAATGTGCACTGGCTGTGTCCTACTTCCAGCTTGCACTGAGTGCATATGGCATGGCTATGGATGTTATATTGAAAGCGACTCTGCTTCACAATGTACGCTATCGCTATCCCTGTCGACTTGACCAGCCATCGACAGGGCTGCGATCATGATAAAGTTGGTTTCAACACCCGCGATGACCATCTGCCATCCTCACTTACCAACACCTTTCCGCATGCACCGCACGTCTCCTTTTTCAAGATAAGTTGAACAGAACTGTCAGAAATTCCGAAAAATGCTACAACTGGCATATTTGATGAAACTGTTAACTTGATTTGAATGCATGAAAAACATAAGCAAAGAGGCGCGCATACTTCTTGGCCACCCTGAATAAACTGTGCTCAGCTTCATGAGCTGTGGTGCAGCTGCAGCCTATATTGCTGCAGCAGGTAATGACACGCTTAGCCTGTATCATCAATACACGAACGGCTGGTTGCAGATGAAGTAAGTCAGAGTGAATGAGAGAAGATTAGAAAGGGACTGGTGGATAGTCGTCAAGAGCAAGAATAAGTGTTCCATCACCCTAGAGGACCATGCCCTTTTACGGACTCATCCTAATCCACACTACAGATCCACTACAACCTTGTGCGACGAAACAGAGAAGAAAAGAATTCGAACGGAATAGCGAATCACAAAACAAAATACATCAACATGAATAAAAATATGAAGATCAACTTTCTAAGAAAAGCAACAACGAAACAGAACATCAATAAGCCACGAAAGTAGTTGTACTTCCTACCTGTATCATTTCAAACATTAGATGTTTCCACACGCGCACAAGCGCAAGCCCATCTCTGCGGGCTTCAAGCTGGGATAAAAATGACTATCTACAGAAAAAATACGTGCAAAAAAGCAAATCGTAAGTGGACCCTCCGGAATGAGTGCGATTGAAAGCCCGCTCAGGTCCAGGGACTGCCCGCCAAAAGCTTCAAATTGCACGCGAAAAATGCGAGATAGGTGCATTAAGCCATGGCTTATGATATGAACGCCATGGCCTAATATACCTATCTAGCTGTGATTCCTGTGGAACCGGCCTCGATGTTACGTAAATACACGAAGAGTAGCCGTGTAATCGCACAACATTGACGGTTACCGTAATCCCACCACTGTTTGTATTCGCCATGGAGTGTTACCAAGGTGCCCTATTCGGTCATCAGAGATTCTTTGTCATAATCACTTTCAAGGGAACAATTTATACTTCTTTTGCCTTTGTAGTACTGTCGGCACGGCATCTCCGCGTCACCTTATAAGTGAAGAATTGACGATGAAGAATGCAAAGCTGACGAAAACGATTAAATACGTATCATTTTGAAGATCTGCAGAATATCGGAGGTTGATCGATGTGTATTCAATCCTATTTATCACTCTGCAGTTTCTCGCACAGTTTACCCTTTGCTGCTCAGTTTTCGAAGTTGAGGTCACATCTTCGATTCGTCTGAAAATTGGTCTCCAGGGGTACTTCGACCTCCTGAACACGAAAGTCACATCCGTTTCTCCCGAAATGCCTCGCCATGGGCGCCGGTGGCAAAATACCTATGTCACCAAGTTCACTGCAAACTTAGAGACAGTTGGACTTCCTGAATACGAACATCTCATCCGTTAAGTTCTAGAATCATCTGTGGTTGCGTTCATACTTTATGGCAGCGTCCACCAGCGAGCACTAGCATCCACCGTTTCAAGCCAACTCCAGCACCCATCCAGGAGTGGAGAGTATGAAAGTAGGAGGGTCCAAATAGCTCGATTCGGCGTCGTGAGTTGTGGTGAGAGGCACCATACAATAGCACTACACCGTACATAAAGATTGTATAATTGTGTGCTTTAGCAGTTGTACGGTGCGGATGCACACGCCGCAATTTCACGACGTCCAATCCAGCTGTCTATTACCATCTCTTCCCCATTACTCTCCACTCCTCGACGGTGGTGAACCATGGTGGACGCGAGCTTCGCTAGATCGACATCTGTACTTCCCTAGCTGCTGGCGCTGGCGCTCGCTCGAAGCGCTGGTGGAAGCTGCCGCAAAATATGAATCAGGCTGGCGCATGCACCACCAGCGACGGCTCTACATCCTTTTTTTGGACTCCAACGCATGTAGCGTGAACTCCAGTCGGTTCGTGCAGAGCGGTGTGCTAGAGCAGTTGGGGATACACGACAAGAAAAAGCAGCATCCTTTCTGGGTACTATGTTAGTGATCCTTCTCTTTACCAAGGCAAGAAATCACTATATGGGAAAAACGCTTTGGCACGACTCAGAGCCCGCTTCTTTGGATTTATGAACAACAACATCCAAACTGAAGACCACAGAAGACATCAAGACCTGAACAAGCTCGCAAGATGAGAAAGCCACCGCGAGCCTGTTCTATAACGCCGCTGATACAATATATAGATAGCCAGAAATTGTTTGCCTTCCTCAATTTATTCATGTGAAGCTCTTCAAAGTCAAGCATAACGCAAAGAAACAGATGCTCAAAGCCTAAAACAAGTGGCCCACGAGAACACATACATTTCATCCGTTGCCTTAAGTTTATGTACCCATAGAAACAATTGGGATGCCCAACGTTGTCAGTGAAATACCTGGCCAAGAAACCTGTAAAAACACGCCTTTGAATTAATGTGTAGCTATCGAATGGAAACAGAAAAACTTCGCTGTTTTCACAACAAATGATGTGGAGAGCCGTGTCGACAGCAGTACAAAGGCAGGAGAAGCATGAAATGATTCCTTGACCGCGATTATGACGAAGAATCCCTGTTGAGACACGTAATGACCAACATAGGGTTCCCTAGTTGCGCTCTATGGCGAATAAAAACAGGCGTGGGACTACGGTAATCGCCACTGGTACGCAATTACACGGCTACCCTTCGTGTATTTACGTAACATCACCGGCCTCAAGCTATGTCTCGGAGAGGGCCAAACGATAAAAATAAGGGCACATCTGAAAGAAATTGAGATTCACATGAGCTGGATGCACATTTTGGACCACTTCATAACAAACTTACTGGAAGGGAAAGGTATCTGGTTCGTTTACAGTACTTCTCCATTAATCTGCGCATTAGTCATTGCTCAGTATACTAATCCTCAAAAAATCCACAGTCACTTTTTAATTCGCAAAATTGAACTGGTCGATGTTTCTTTGGGGTCGATAGGAGCAAATTCAGCAGAGTGCGCGCCGCATAGTGGGCGCACCTACATGGATTCTATCTAATTCCTTCAGTAATCGTGAATCTGTCTGCTATTCAACAGACAGCACTGAACAAACGTTTGTGACCGGATGCGGAAACGAAAAAACGAACCTAAGAGAATGAAAAACTGCCAAACAAATGGAATGAAATGATTGATCTTCGGGTCTTGCGAGAGCTACAGTGGTCATCGGGACACTTGATTAAGGC